>JAYJMA010000002.1:4574796-4585128 GCA_036873895.1 Parotocinclus cabessadecuia
CCACCGTGCTGCCCGATTTTGGGGTTGTAAATTATAATAGAAAATAAAATGAGTAAAGAGGAATTTACTAATACAGCACTGAGGCACAAGAATGAACAGGGTTGTTTTCAGTGCTTGGCTTGAACAAGTTTTGACTGTCAGCTAGCTGCACAACTCAGGATTATGTAAAAGAATTATATCCTAATGAACATGTGTAGTAGTTCCTCAGGCACATTGCTGGCATGATTGCTATGGTCCTACACACCAGCTGGCTGTAGCCGAGGCCTCCCTCTGGGGGTCGGGGACTTGTTCCTCTCTTCACTCGCTGCTGCTCGCTCTTTGCCGGCCAAGTCGGGAACATGGAAGGCTCGATGGGGAGGGGAGTTTCCCGAAAGTACTCGTGCTTGAGGGCTTTGTCAGCACTGATCCGCTTGGCAGGGCAGTAGGTAAGGAATCTGTCAGTGCAAAGTAGATTTGATTTACTCAAGTGAGAAAAAAAAAAAAACTGACTCACGTTTGTTTTTCTTGGACTCTGCATTTATTTTAGCTGCTAATCCATCAAGCAGGTTGTAAAATCTAAAACACAAAACAAAAACCATAGAGCTTTTCTACAGCTCTCCTTTCTACATGAACTGCTATCTAAGCAAAGTCAAATGTCTGTAGCCAGGCATTTCTAAAACCTGAGTACAAGGAAATCATTACAAGATACTGCACTGACCAGGGCATTTCTGGCACCTGTGAGAATATGTCTTGATGTTCAAAGAACATCTGTCACATCGGGGAGAACAAAAGACCACACAACCAGCGCATGGAGACGTGTCAAATTTGTGATGAGCAACATGGAGGAGAAAACTAATCACGGCTGTCGGCTCATATCCAGCTGCGCATTTCAAATAAAAATCTGCTTTCCCCTGTACAACCATAAATCCAAGGTCAAAACGATCAAGGACAGAACATTTTTAGAAATTGTAGTTCAGTTTGAACTTCATATTGTTTCAAGTGTTCTGGAAAACGAGTTGCTTTCAAGCTGTGTTCCAAACCAAACCCCAATGTGGTCAATTTAAGACCAATCAGTACACCACCACTTTTACTAAGCCCTATTTAATGACCAAATTCTATTCACTTCACTGTAACTACCGAGGTCTTAACAGTTACAATAAGACATAAAAAATGTCTAACTCCAGCCAATCAATGCTGTGGATTCACGAGCAGAGGCGATAGTTTGAGAGCAGAAAGTCTGTCATTTGTGATTTGTGTATATAACTATAATGCTCACAAAAATGAGGGGATTTTTCAAAACGAAATAGTCCCTAATTAAATATCCCTAAATTTCTGTCAGCGGCGTACACTTCATTGGTATGTCAACATACCTGTCCTATTGCAAGTACTACCTTTCTTTGTCCTCCCCAAGTACATGCATTGGGGTCCTGCACCAGGATTTAAAGATTTAACCTTAATATTTGTAGTCCAGAGCACCAGTGAGCCACATCTGCTTCCTTCAGTCTGCCTGATTTTCACATTAGATACAACAAGTCTGGATTGCTGGCACAGGGGAGCAACTCTTCCCAAAGTGTCAAGTTTACCCGCACATTTTTCCAGATGGCAAAAACACTTTAGTTCTACTGTTCCTTTTGCTTCCACATCTTGATCCCACTAGTAGTGTTTAATAACACGACTGCTGCAATTCAGCATGACTAATCAAACTGTTTAGGCAAGGGCTGCATGTGTAACTATCACACTTATTTTCACTCTGCTTGCTCATAAACATCCTGGTCCTTGTTTTAGTCTGCTCAGCTGAGGTGGCGCCATCTTGCATTTCATCGGCTAAACCACAGCACACATTTAAATTGTTGAAGTCAGTTATTACCAAACATTGGTGCAAATGAATTTGGGCTTGCAGAGAAAAAAAAAATATTGTTTCCCATATTTGTTGATAGACATTCTTTACCACAGGAAAGACAGCTGTTGGAGATTTGCTGGATAAATATTTCTTTTAGCAGGTTAAACATCAGTTTTTGTCTCTCATTTCTGGCTCGCATTGGTTCAAGACAATAAAAGTTGAACCAACAGTAGAGCAATTCAGATTAAGGAAGGTCAAACTACTAACTGGTGGATTTTATCATCTTGGCCACTTCTATTCTAAAAAGGTGCACACAGGAAAGCATATAGTCATGCAACGTCAACAGACAAACAGAGACAATAGAACGAGTTTTATGACAAAGTATATCAACTTTCCAGTTCGCCAGAAGTTCTGGCCAGCTAGGAAAGTTCTAGTGAACTTCAAATGTAGCTTTTAAAAAATAGAGCGATCTAGGAACCACAAAATAGCAGGCCATGCAAACCCACAGAACCAGCAAGCACTATGGCATTACTTTCACAAACAATCTGTCTGAATCAAACAACACTCACTAAAGTGTCTCGTTTTACAGCAGCCATAAACAGTACCGAATCAAGCAACAAGGCCATTTGGCAGACATTACCGATGCAGTGACATTTTCCTGGCCAACAAAATGGTTGAAAACAAGAATTATAAGCAACATTTATAAATAGCTGATGCTTATTACTACCTTCAAAACCAGAATTCTTCTGATGTACACAAACATCAGAGACGATCAGGACACAATGAACAATGTCCATTTTATGGGCCACTACTGCACCACATTTGTTGTACTTGTCTATGTGGTGGTGGTGGTGTTAGTATGTGCTGCACTGATAGAAGGGGATCAGACACTGCAGTGCCAAAACTGTCCAGCCACCAGCATCCTGTGAGAACTGATGAAGGTTTAGAAGATGAGCAACAAGGTGGAAGCAATATGGTAAATGTGTCTAATAGACTGCACAGTGACTGAACAGTGTTTAAAAACTCTAGCAGCACCGATCCAATTGTACCAGCATGACACACACGAACACCACCACCACAACTGAAAATGATCCACCCAAATATTACCTGATCTGTAGGGAACCTGATTATTAGAGAGCAGAGCAAAGTGGACGAAAAGTATCTAGACAAACAGATGGACTAAAATCTGTAATTTTAGAACTAGTGCAGTCACCACTAAAACTTCAAGAACAAGCACAATATACATTAAAAAATGTAAAAAGCCTTTTCCACAGTACTGTGTTTAATTTTTTATATAATATTATTTGTGGACCTTCAACTCAGGGATGACAGTTTTTGTTGATAAGTGTGGTTTAGAAGGTACTACTAGCCTGAATGATATCTGATACTTATGTAGTAATTAAAATGCCTCCACGATACAACACATTATTTTAAATGCTCTTTTCGGTTGCAAATCAGGCTTAAAACCAGCTGGATAAAACTAGTTATAATGTTGTGGATAACGCATGATCTGCCCTATAAATAAATAAATAAATACTGCACATAAGTAAAAAACACTTTGCCCCTCAGCCAGCACTAGTTAAATACCTTACAATTAATTATAGGCAAGCACCATTGAACAGCTCTCCAATCAACATCTGTTTACTTTAAGGGCAGTAAACAGCAGAGGTCTTAAGAATTATAACAGACAATAAAGAATTGTTATTATATAGATCTAATTCACAAATGAATGACACTAGTATGAGCAAACACTTGTGATACCTACTGCCAGAAAAACGAATTGTAGTTTTGTAGTTTTGTCTTATTCTACTTTCTAGTTTGTTTTGCGTTTCAATTTTTTAAAATAGAATATACTGATAATTGCTCTATTGTGCAGTTCAGTACTGTACTAACTCTTTCCAAATAGTATTTAATAAATTTTTTTTTATTTAAAACTACATTGTGATTATAGTCGTGTCCACTCAACATGCATTTTGGTCAACATCTTTTTCACAGAATGTAATACCTGGGTGGAGAGAAGCCACAAATATATCTAATTAAAATGGAACAGGACACACATACGCACTTTCACTGAAGATTTAGTGTGCTCTCAGTCTAGTGTTCCTACCACATTTACTAAATGAAGCTCATGCTTCTACATATATAGAGGGGCCCCATAACAGGTCCATCCCTAGGGGAATTATTTGAAGTATTTACTGATAGGCAGTAAGCCAGCCATTTAAGAGTTAACCACATCCAACATACCAGTTTTATTATTTTTACTGCATTTCTTCCCTAATTTGGTCTCTGCCATCTACTCTCTGAGTCTTGCATAAGCTACCAATCCAAAATGGTGAGTGTTCCTCCAAGACATTCCGACTACTAATTTCAGAATCGCTGGTCATGCATTATTACAGTGCAGCTGAAAGTATTATGGCGAGGACTGCTTACTGCTCTGTTCAGTTTACATAAACTTTATACACAGACAGCCACAACTGGATAGCAATGGCACTTGGAAGTATTTGGCACAGGTACTTAAACAAAACCATAAGCCGCTCATTCTGGGGGCAATCAGTTTAATACTAATCCACAAATGCCATAAACAATTGCATTCTATATATTTATATAGTACACTGCTCACAAAAAATTATATTTCAAAATGAATATGAGGAGAATCTCACAAGAACTGCTGGACAACCGTTCCTGTCCATGCTCCATTATTGCCAATGTGTTTTGGCAGTCTTGGGTGACCATACACCCTACTAGGCGGGCACTGTGTGGCACTCTGGTCCAGGACATACTTTTGTTCACCCCCATTAATATGTCACTTGCTACTCAATCACCATTATTGAGTTTGCATCTCATTTGAGCAATCAAACAAATTCTTTGACTTTTAAATTGCTTTTCTGATCATCCTGTTCACTGAAATACAATGAAATGCTTATTTTTAATTCATATTAATTTAGAAATATGCCCTAATGTTTGTGAGCAGCGGCCATTTTTCTAACCCATAAGCATTTGCACAGTACCAACAAAATATATACATGATTTATTCATGATATGCTACACTCACGATCAACCAGCAGGGGAATATTAGAGCAGAGCTGATGCACATCTCAGTGCTTTAAATAGAGAATAAATAATTCCACCTTAACAGCACAAAAAAAAAAAACCATTTGCTGGCAAACCATCCAAATATGTTGTGGTGGAGAGAGGGGATTTTGAGAATCTAAAAATGCTACTTTTTTGTACCACTTTCTTGCAATCCTTCTCAATGTATGCGAGGGCAAAATAAAAAAGTGGGTCCTCACCTAGATAAATCTATCACAGTTATAGTTGATGGAAGACTTAACTGTACCTACGGGTATTTTCAGTCAAGAACCTATTTTATAGTCGATCAGTTATAAAGTTTCAATAATTGTGGAGGAGCATATGCTTTTATAGAGGACTCGGGACATCTCATAGCTCTATAGCCTAGACAATCAATAAAAGGATATAAAACAAATGATTTAAGAATATACTTCTTCAAACACTTGAATTGCATTCACTGTGTGAACGTGGACTGTGGTGACATAAACATGTTTAATATCAGATAAACTGGCAATACATCAGAATGATCTATTCAATTCAACTGCCAAAGCTGCAATAAGCTTGCGGCCTTTAAATAGGGTATGCTGGAGCGCCAAAACACACTGATGGTGATGGAGCATGAACAGGATCAGACTGTCCCACAGTTCTTGTGAGATACATTGCCACTCTTGCTCCTGGTCAACTTCCAGCTCAAGAAGTGTTGTGGGAGGCATTGGACGGTTTGCCAGACGTCATCCCAGTACATTCCAAACATGTTCAATGGGAATCCGATCTGGAGAAGATGAAGGCCAGTCGGTGTGTTTAATTCCTGTCTCCAGAAGCACGTTGTTTACGAGATTTGCGCGGTGGGGCCTTGCATTATCGTCCATGAAATGAAAGTTGTTTCCAACTGCTCCAGCATGGAGTATCGCTATATGGTGCAGGAACTCATCTCGCTATCTAATGGCATTCCTGACCACCAATGCTGACGACTGCCAAAGCAAGTTTCCACCACCAGCAAAGGAGTTCCTTTCTAACACAAAACGAGGATTCTCCCGTGTTTCTCGTTCATGCCAGATCAGGACACAATGATTGTCGGGCCGCGAATTGAACTGCGACTCATCAGAAAGGTGGACAGTTGACCATTCATCACTGATGATCGCTTATCAGCCTACCTTTTACAGGTTCTACAGGTTTCAGAAGATAACGGAATGCTTATCATTAGTCACCGGGCATACAGCCAAATACGAAGGAGCTGATTTCGTATAGTCAGTGTGCATAGCCAGTGTCAGCAATAAACTCTTCCTGTAACTGTTGCATTGATGCACTTGCCCCGCCTTGCCAATTCACATCTTCTCCAAGCTTCACATTCAGGCAAATCGTGTTGCAAAGGCATTTCAAGGACTGGGAAATTACACGATGTGTACTTTCAAGATTGGGGAACGTTCAGATGCTCCAGCACTTTTTACAGTGTAAAAAGCCTTTTAGAGAGCGCATTTTGACCAATTAAAAGTTTTTAAAATCTTATTTGCATTACAGAACAACTTGCTTTGACTTGTCGTTTGCTTTTTTTGATGCATTTGTTATAAAATAAGGATCAAATTCCTCCATTTTAATTGCTTCCTATTCATTTTGAAATATCCCCTAATTTTTGTGAGAAATGCATAGCTCAGTGCTAACAAGTGAGCAAATGAACAAACAATTAGTAAGGTGTAATGATTTATTATAATTAAGACTTCATTACCTAAAGCCATCAAACGATCAAATAGTCGATAAACAACATCACCCTGTACAATATTATCAATATTCATGATCAATAATACAATAGTATCTTAATCTTGTTTCTTATTCCTGTTGTTACTTTGTAAGTGAACATATGTTCCGCTCGACAACCGTTTATCCTGCACAGACACACTATGGGGCATTTCAGACAATTAATCCAAATGTTCTTGCCTACTACACAAAGCCAGCTGCTGTTTGACAGTGTTACACTAATGGAATAAAATTGAGAGAATTCCAAACTCGATGCCTCTTGTCTGTCTGCATCAGGGCTGTGGTGTACCTTGGAAATGTAGGTTTGTTGCTCTGTCACTCCCTGTTTACACACTCAATAGCCAATTTAAGTACAAATTGTACAAGTAGTATGCTACCCAATTTACAATGGCTTTGAATTCATTTATACAACTGAATTTATCATAAACCAAGGAGGTTAGTAGATACTAGGCATATCATACAATAGCCAAACTTACACTTACAATGCTTATATTAACCTACAGTTGAGCTAAACCCTGAACAAAAAGGATTATTGTATAAAAACATACTAAAAGTAAAAAGCAAAGTGACTATTGTCAAGTCTTCATTCCCAGTTTCGCAGTTTCATTCCTGCCATGCTACCTCCCATTGTAACACATTCTTGGTTTCCTCATTTAGCATGAGAAACAGCAGAGAATCAATGTTGATAAATCATAAACTCAACCATCATAAAATGGGGACTACCTGCACATAAATCATCTTTTTTTTTACTGAATACATACTCTGCCTAAAGAGCTCATACATGATCTAAAAATAGCTTTTCATAAAGCAACTAGATATTACAAATCTTACTTGTTCATGAGGTCGAAGCCTTGGTCTGACAGCAGAGCTCCAAATCGCTTGCGCAGGTTGTTATAAGGATATTCTGTAAAAGACATTTTCTTGCATGCAGGAAGTTCACTGTAACCTGGCCAAATCTTCTCACTGGGAGAGCCAAGGTCCTACAAAACAGGAAGAACATATTTCAAACAATATACTCAAACTGTTTTATGAGTGCTTTGGCAATTTCACACACCTAGCAGACAAACAGACAGATAGATTTGGATGGTCTACCAGAAACATCTCATCATTGTTTACTAAAAGTAAACATGAGCAAGACCCTGCTAGACGGCTTGTGTGTGTGAATAATGCCATTCAGCATGTAGTGTTGCTTTTAGTAAAATATACTGAACGATCAAGTCATCTGAACTGCTGATGAGGCATCAGGGTCAATTAGAGGTATATTTGGAACAGTGATGGAGAATGAGGCAGCCGACGATAGGCAATTCACAATAATATGGTACCTTGGATATTAAACTGGAATTATGTGCTGTTAAGCCAAGATTAAATGTCTTCAAACAGGTTTTGCAGCTAACGGCAAAAAAACAGAAGTTTAATTGTCAATGTGAACCAGCTTATGTATTTTACATGATCCAGCCAGTTTCTTGCCAACTGGCATCTCCCTTTTGCCTTGTCAGTAGCTTATAAGTTTATACACAATGTAAAACGTAAAAAACAGTACAGCAAATCCACATTAAACCTACACCAATGCTGGGGAAGGAAAAACAAACAAATGATCTGATATACAAGATTTTTGAATGGTGAAAAATAAGACTTTTCCAGACATTTTATGACCTTTATTAATAAACCAATTTAAAACTTTAAAGACTTTATAAGGATCGTCAGGACCATGGAACCCTGGTTTATAGGATTGGGTAAGCATCTTGTAAGGCATGTCTTGGGGTCAAGCATTGATGTTGTCCACCACCATTTTGACCCAAAGCCTTTTATTATTCTAGTTCCATAGAAAAGTATACACAACGTCACATTTTGTCCAGGATAGAATATTTTCTATAAACATGAAAAATTACCTTAAATATTTTGTTGATCTGGTCAATATCTGATTTTCCTGGGAAGAGTGGTTTCTGGGTAAGGAGCTCTCCAAATATACATCCCACTGACCACATGTCCACAGCTGTTGAGTACAGCTGGTAAACAAAATGTCAACAATTTAAAATTAATAACCATACTTACATTAGAATATTGCTATTAAATAGCGGAGTTCAGATTCAAATGATAAGTTAAGAGGAGCCATTCCACGTCTGAAAAATATACTGACCTTTGCTCCTAAAAGCAGGTCTGGGGCACGGTACCACAGAGTGACCACCACCGGCGTATAAGGCTTTAAAGGAGAGCCATATTCTCTTGCAAGTCCAAAATCACCAATCTACACAAACCAGAAGTGACACATCATCATGCAAGATGAACATTAGGGTATTTTAATGAATTTCAGGGTAATTTAATTGTTAGCATGAAAAAAAAAAACACACACACACACCGCAGTAAACCCCTACTCCAGCTTTCAGATTTAAAACGGTTTTAAAAATGTATTTGTTCAGTCTGCAGGGCAGAGTTAAAGTGCTACATGCAGTAAATGCAGTGATTGCACATCTGGGTAAAGAGAAATTAAATTAGCTGCTTAGCAGCTTCAGCTGGTCTCTCACTAAACGATTTTCCAGCAATTTTAGGGATGCAGACAAAATTTCAAAGTTGTAAATAATCATCTGGGTCTTTCTGGAGTTGTGTTGAAATCTTGTTATTTCAGTCATTAGGTGTAAGGTTGTAATCGAAGCTGTCAGGAGTTTTTCAGTCTTGAGCAGTATTTCCAAGATAATTAGCTAAATAGACATATGTATATGGTGAACTTAAAAATAAAACAAAAGTCCCAATTTAACATTAGTAATACAGTACGTGCGTTAATGTTTGTCACATTGCCCATGGTACTCACACCGAACTGATGCAATGTTCATAAAAGCTGAGCAGTTAGCCTCTTATTGGTGTTGGTTGGTGAATAATACATTTACTGTAAGTAAGTGGGACTTACTTATATACACACAAACTGTCACACACGCACACAATAATTGACAAAAAAATAAAGCACTCAGATAGAAAGGCCAGATTGCTGCAAAACCTGGCATGCAGTTGCATCATAGTCAGATATGTGAATACTTACAGGTGTAGTCTGATTATTGGATCCTCTTTGTGAGAGATAGACATGCCTCTATGTTGCACTTGAACATGTTTTTTGCCCAGTTGACAGATTTTAAAAGGGGGTGCATCATTGGACTGAGAGAAGTCATCTAGGCTGTTCTGACCTAGCTGTTAGGAGGTGCTGGGAGCAGTGGTTCCAGAAGGGAATGCACACTTGGCGGAAAGGCTCTTTGATTGGCTTGTGGACTGGGACCATATCCAGGTTCTGATCTCCAGCCCCAAATGTGTCACAGAAGCATGTCTGTCTCTCATCTCATGCCTTACCAAGTGCTACACTACCAAAAAGTAGCCTCTGAGAACCTTTTTAATAGAGCACTGGCAAAGCACTTTGACACCCTTTTGTTTCTACACTGTCCATTTTATCAGTTTAAGTTACCATATATAAGCAACTTTGTAGTTATAGAACTAGATAGATGGTAAATAGATTGTAGTTTCTCTACATATTTAGTTACTCTCCTTGATTCTAAATTCTTTAAATGGTCAGGGCCTCCACAGATTAGGTACTATTTGGGTGGTGGATTATTCTCAGCACTGCAGTGACACTGATGTGGTGGTGGTGTTGGTGTTAGTGCGTGTTGTGCTGGTGTGAATGACACTGTAGTGCTGCTGGAGGTTTTAAAAAA
>JAYJMA010000002.1:4585228-4597721 GCA_036873895.1 Parotocinclus cabessadecuia
CTTGTTTGCCAATTTATTTTTCAATGAACAAAGTTCATAAGCAACAGTAGTTATTGTTTGTACGTTCGCTATACGTGTATATCCTACAAAAAAGGTTTAATAAACATTTAATATGTTACATAAATTATAGCAAGTCCCGTCTTGTAACATAGGGTGTGTTCGTTTAATCAGACCAGACGGTTATTAGGTCCAGTGTGGTCCAATTAACCAGATTTAACTGCATTTCACGTATCTTGTATCTACTATGCAGGTTATAAATGCATGATACATTCTTCTAGGTCTTGTGCATACAAAACCTCTGTAAATCTTAACTTACCTGGACAGACATATTTGTGATATTGGGGACTGCAGTTAGTATCCCAGAATTCAGGCCAAAATGCTCCCTGGATGTGACCCTATTCCAGCACAAAGCCCTATTACTGCACTACCCAACCTTCACATTGCAGGCCCAGCCCAGGATTCAAACCCAGGTCATCAGCACCTGCTGCTTAGCCACAGGAGCGAAGCAAAAAACAAGCTAAGACATTAAAACCAGGGATATTTAAACTAAGATATTAAATAGTAATAAATGCATTTTGGCAATGTGTATGCAGTATAACACCTCATATGGCTGTGTATAGTATGTAACTATGTACTAGGAGCAAGAAAGCATGAATAATCTCAATTAATGCAAGTAATATCAGATTTTGCACAAACCTATGGAATTCATGTCAGTGATTGCTGGCATTAAAGCAAAAGGGGGCACAAACTATATGAAATTTATCAAAAGATTTTCGATACTTGAGAAAACTTCGAAACAGAGGCGTTTTCAGTGCTCTCAACGAATGTCCAGGCTCTCACAATTACGGTATTCATGTGCTACACTGAGAAATTCTGACCATAAGTAAACCGAAAAGACTCGCAGGATTGTTAGAATTGTATAACCATGTAAGAAGCTTACTGTCATTTCAGTATTGTGCATTTTAAAGGGGTTAATACGTGTTCTTTAATTAAACAGAAACCCATTTGAGAGGCCACATCACAATGAAGGGAAGACAGGAACGGCTAGGGGTTTTGAACTGAGTGTATTATCAGTAATAGCCACAATGCGGTGATAAAATTAATATTGTGTAAAACACTGTGTCAGTGATAATACCTATGCTAGATCAGGGGCCCAGATTCCAAAGCAGATGCTTAACAGAAGGAGGCTTAAAGATGTGAAGCCTCATGCAACCTGCCATTTTCATTATTACTGTCATTATCATTAACATGCCATTAACACTGAACTACATCATATTTATTAATTTTTAAAAGGACTCTTCTCAGAATAAAACACATTGTTAAAAGAAAATACTTATTGTTCTTAATTTGCCTTTTAAAACTAGAATGGCCTGGGTTCCATAACTACTAGAATAACCACCATAGTCATTTTGACCGCCAAAAGTTTGCTTAAAGTTCTTATGATATCAAACAGTATAAATAAATAAATAAATAAATTAATTAATCTTGTTAAAATGGGTCATAAAATGTCAGAAAGACTATATACTAGTATAATAATGCTGTATTGCAATAATGATTATTTATTTATATACAATATTTAATGTGTTAATATATTATAGCAGGTGATATATATATATGATGATGTACATTCAAATGAAATAATAATGAGAATAAAAACTATAACAACAAAAATTATTCATATATGAATTGCAAATATAACTAACCCTAATAAATATGTTTCACACAACAAGTTAATAAGATTTTTATATCCATAAGGCCTAAATGGCTAAATCACAGCTTTACGTGCTAAATGCCTAGAATGATAAAACTGGTCATAAAAGAAATACGATTAAATGATATTGAGTGCTTGAAATTAACTTAAGTATTTATTAAAAATAGCAACATCTTATTTAGTAGGTTATTAGTTAAATGTCATCTGTAGTCACTTATTTCATGCAGGCTGACATGCAGCTAGACTACTCGCAGATAACTCATATAACATCAGCTGCATATTTCCTGTTTGCTGTTTTTTATGCCAATTTTAACTATACTAATTATGCACTTCCTGTAAACGTTTATTTATACAGATTTCTTTTTAGCTAATTCAGCAACTTTTTACACAACTTTTTCTTTCTGAAGTAAGCGATATTGACCGTACACGGTAAAAATGACCTCGTCTTTCGAGGTATTCATGCTCAGAACTCTTTGAGTGGGCGGGCCAGCCGGTGCCCATCCAGGACGGGGCACCAATCCGTCGCATGGCACACACACACACACACACACACACACACACACACACAGTCACACACTAAGGGCAACTTTAGAGACACCAATTAACCTAAAACGCATGTATTTGGATTGTGGGAGGAAACCAGAGTACCCGGAGTAAGTCCATGCACACAGACCCAGGCTGTTCCACTCTGGGACTGAACCCAGGACATTCTTGCTGTGAGGCAGCGGAGCTAACCAACCGAGCCACCAAGCCACCAAGCTGCCCACACAGTTGGGGGATATTTCAAAATGAAATATCCCATAACTAAATATCTCCTGAGTTTTGCAAACATCGTAAGTGGTTTTATTACAAAAATACTTTTTGCACACATATTTTCGCTTTACAATCAATTCTATTTAAGGTTAGAGTTACTGAAATTGGTTTCATTACTTAACTCCATCTGTTCTGATATGCTGGTCTTTCCTAAAGACTACAAAAAACTATTGTGCAAGAGGAGTTGCTACTAGAATTTTACTGGGTTCTAATATGTAAATTAAAACAACATAGAGCGAATCCTAACAATAAGCAATCTGTACCACGAGTGACCCCCAAAGTGCAGTTTCTTTGACTAATGTGATCGCTCCCAGTCGTGCCAGGGTGAGATTAGCTGATCTGTGCTCTAGCACGCTTGAAGAGGTGGGCGTTCACTGGACTCATATAGTGTGCTCACGAATTGCATGTGATCGCAGAAACAGCATCAACTGCCTCCATAAAAATATTCCTAGAAGTTCAGGATGAGAAGCTGAAAACCAGTGTGTCACATAATCAGTAAATGTATGATGACGCTTATAAGGGAAACCAAAAATATGCACAAATGTATGTGATTAGCTAATCACAAAGCTTTAACCCTGAAGTCCGCTGTGCCGTGTGAGTGCTTATGGTAATGACGAAAGCTCAATGGGGGCTCAATCACGCTCCAGCATGGTTTAAGGCAGCTGGGCTTACTGTGAGTACGCCCTTATTCAGTAGCTAGATCAAGTTTGGCATTAGCATCATAACCCTCACCCTATTAACTATGATATGACTGAGAGGTGAAAATGGGGAAGACCTTCTCGTTGTGTGGCAACAAAGCTATCCATAAAGCCACCCTGTTTTAAGATTTGAAGAAGGTGCCACGTCATCAACCTAACGCACATGTCTTTGGACTGTGGGAGAAAACCTACGCAGACACTGGGAAAACACGCAGACTCCACACATAAAGGGCCCAGGCTGTTCCACCCTGGGATTGAACCCAGGACCTTCTTGCTGTGAGGCAGCAGTGCTTCCCACCGAGCCACCGTACTACCCTGTTTTAAGATTATATTTGAGAATAAACTTTATAAATGTTTCCTAATTGAGGTCTGTGTTAAAGCAGGTAATGGTGAGGTATATTAAGTAATTTACTGACTTGGTAAATGTTTAAGATTATAAAAGAAAAGCTCAACTAGGCTAGGCAGCTAGAAAGGTTTCTTGTGACCTAGTGTTCCATAGACAGCCAATACAAATGAACTTTAAAAATGCATATCACTTTTATCTGCAACCACAGATCATTTTTATGCTGAGTACAACCAGTAATACACACTACATAACAGTACATGTGAGCAATAATACCAACAACCCATTTAAAATACAGCCAGTATACTAAATAAACACTCAAACATGACAACTATTAAGAAGACTTGTTTGAATTCTAAAAGTTCTACAAAACATAAAGTGTCTTAACGCTTAATTAACTAACTAGTCATGTGTCATTCTTAATATTCAAATGTTTGTCATGAAATTCCAAATGATGCGTCATAATGCATTTTCCACTTGCACAATTTAAGTCGTTCCTGTATAGCTGGAAGCTGAGTTATGTGACTCAGTGTCATGAGCTCAGCAAACAGAGGAAATAACTTCACAAAGCCCCACTGTTCTCATATCACAGTCTGGGTGACAACATATCATACACTGGGTGATTGTTAAATACCTAAAAATAGGCTATTTATATCAATAGTGTACACTGTTACTACTTAAATTCTAAATTAAAGCCAATAACCTCTGAATGATTTCATGGGATGCAAGTAAAATACATCATACAACATGCATGATAGTTTCATGCTTATCTGCAAATTGCACAAAAAGATACACAAGTACTTCTGTGATCAGTAAGTCTTATGCATGCTTACTATTCAAGCACTGAATGCCATTTAAGTCTGTTGTGACAGATCTGTTTGTGTTTGTGGCTCTGTTATTGCCACTAAATTGGGAATAAAGGTATTGTGTTGTAAGGTTTGTGGGTGGAACAGTGGTTAGCACTGTTGCCGTAACGCTCTGGAGTTCCTGGGTTAAATATTTGGCCAAAATATTACCAGTCTTGCACCTGCAATAATTTCCTCTGGGTTTTGTGTTTCCTCCCACATCCTAAAGAAATGTGTTAAATCAGCTATTTTCAATAAAGTTTCCCAGTGTAAGGTGTACCCTGCAAACAATTTGCCCCCTTTTGCTGCTGGTTAGATCCCAGCTCTTTACAGCTCTGAATTGGAGTATGTGTGTAGGAAAATGAATGAATTTGTGTGGAGAGTTTGCCAGGTGTGTAATTATTGTCCTAATGCTTAGTTTATTGTAAATGAAGTGTGGGCCTGTACTCTACTGATAGCTCGAGGAAGCACTGTGGGAACAAGTTACAGTGGGGCAAAAAAGTATTTAATCAGTCACTGACTGCGCAAGTTCTCCTTTCATCATGGGTACACTTCAACTATGAGAGACAAAGTGAGAAAAAAATCCAGGAAATGACACTGTAGGATTTTTAAAGAATTTATTTGTAAATTATGGTAGAACATAAGTATTTGGTCACCCACAAACAAGATATTTGGCTCTCACAACCCTGTACATTAACCTGTATTAATGGAACCTGTTGGACCTCGTTCTGTATCTGTATAAAAGGAACCTGTCCACAGCCACAAACAGTCACACTCCAAACTCAACCATGACCAAGACCATAGAGCTATCAAAGAAGACCAGGAAGAAAATTGTAGACCTGCACCAGGCGGGGAAGAGTAAATCTACAACAGGCAAGCAGGTTGGTGTGAATAAATCAGCTGTGCAAGCAATTGTAAGAAAATGGAAGATGCAAGATTTCATCCCGTGGGGTCAAAATGATCATAAAAACGGTGAGCAAAACGTATAGAACTACGTGAAGGGACCTGATGAATGACCTGCAGAGAGCCGGGACCAAAGTAACAAAGGCTACCATCAGTAACACACTACGCTGAGAGGGATTCAAATCCAGAAGAGGACTGGGAGAATATCATGGGATCAGATGAAACCAAAATAGAACTTTTTGGTAAAAAACTCAACTCGTCGTGTTTGGAGGAAGGAAAATGCTGAAAAGTAGGATTCTAAGTAGAATAACTTGCACATTCAATGGCTGACTTTTTTCCCCACTGTAAGACACTGGTTGGGAGTGATGTTCTAAGTAATGTTCTGCTGGGAATGGCTAGGTCCATGCATTCCTGTGCACATGTGATGTAAGCCATCATAAAGGGATGGACATGGTCAGCAGCTATACTATGGCAGGCTGTGGCTTTTAAACAATGTTCAACTGGTATTATGGGACCAAAGTGTTGCAAGACTCACCACTGCATCCAAATTAGCAGCCTGAACCTTTTAGGCAAGCTGGATCCATGCTTTCATGTTGTTTATGCCAAAGTCTCGCCCATCTGTATGTCGCAGCAGAACTCAAGACTCATCAGACCAGGCAACATTTTTTCCAATCTTCTATTATCCAATTGTTTGCTCACTGTTGATGCCCCATGTGATGCTGGTAAATCGGTGAGACTATACACGTTCCATTTAACACATGTTGGTTCTTGGCTTATGTTAATTAGAGCTGGTCTCTCTATGGTTTACCTTAAACTCACTTAGTCTTGGTGGTAAAGCTAGGTGACCTGCATACCAGTGTTTAAAAGCACATGCACTATTTGCAGTAATTTAGTAAAGTGGTTAACCAGCATGCCACCATACCACAATCCAGTTCTTGGGAACATCAAGTCATGTTCATTCAAACAGCTTCACAGCTATGTAGGTCCACAGCCCTAACTGAGCAAGCCTATCCAGGAAAGTCTACTGTGAGATTTCATAGTAAAACTGTAAATTGCTTGCCGGTTTAATTTGAACTTTCAAAGTATGACCATACATTTCACAGTTCTACTATGAATTTTCGATTCATGGTTCTACTGTCAGATTTCACACTTCTTTCAAACTTGGTTAACTATGAAGTGACCATGAATTATGTCACAGTTCTACTATGAATTGTGATGGTCATTTGGCCATGTCATGGTTCTACTGTCACATTTTACAGTACATGCTTTTCCTGGGTAGGAAAACAGTGGCAATGAAAACTTACTAGAAAGTCAAAAGGAAAAAATCCTTTGAAGGAACAAGGAAATTGACCAAATCTTATAGGGCAGCCTATATTATATGGACATGACTACCACCATAACATATATGTGACCATATATCACAGCATTATCAGAATACCCAGAAAAAGTATGAAATTTGTCAGTTAAATATTGTAATCAAATTTTAAAATCACATATTAATAGTAAAACTGTGAAAGTTCACATTACAAAAATCTCATAGTAAATGTATTCTGGGATAGCTATCAGTACATAGTAGTTAAAAAACCTGCATGCTGTGACCAACACCCCCAAATCATCCCATTTTGGTTACAAGCATACTAACTGACGAAAAACACAACGTTGTTGTTGTTGTTGTTGTTGTTTTAGCACGGTAACTGACTGGCTAACGTAGAGTTTTAGCGAATACTAACATCCTAACATTTCTTACAGACCCCATGAGTCTTCTCAGCTGAGCAGCCGCGAAAGGGTTAAACAGTAGGAGGCACGTTGCGGATTTGGGTGGAGTGAACTTGGACATAGTAGTGTTACTTTTTTCTCTAGTAATTGGCTTGTTCTTTAGTCCAAGTTGTAGTAACAGTGAGATAAACGGCCACATGTTGTATTACGTCTGATAGTCTTGCATGTATTTGCGCATGACGGCGTAGGCGAACATGGGGGATGTCAGTGAGGAGTCTCTACTGGATTATTTCTACTCCTCAGGAGGGAAAGTTAAAAATGCCGAGTTGTTAAAGACTTACAAGCAGTTTGTAAACCATAGCGATATGCAGCTACGTGGTGAGTAATAAATATTTGCTGTTTTTTAAATCCGCTTTTCTGTCACTGATGGCGATGCTGTTTCCCGCTACCTGAAGCTGGCATTCCCTGCCACTCCTTTTTACAGCCTTTCTGAAATGTATTCGCTAATGTCACATTTCTCACTGTTGTCCATTTTATCAGTCAGTCTAGTTGAGCTTATTTTAAAGCCAAAAACACAGCATAGCGAACATCTGCTTTACATTAAAAGTCTGGGTGAGCAGATAAGGTTACAGCGGGTATTCTGTCATTTCCGTTCGGCCTCGTGTGCACAAAAATGCCCACAGTGTGTTGGATTAAAACATGTACTGTGTTGATTTGTGCCCCGCATCGCTCCACTAAAACATCTGTGAGAGTTGATTCAGCACTGAAGCTTGATCATGGGTGCGTAAACCTCCCATTCATTGACGTCAGCGTTAAAATGTAAGAGTAGGACCGTTAAGCAATGAGAATTTAACAACACTGATGTGCGTCAGTCTATATTAAAGGAATACTCCAACGATTAAACTAATCTCTGTCTATCAGATAGTGCTTCTGTAAAATGATTATTATATGACAAACCTTCTATTTTTCCCTTTAAAAAATAAAAAGAAAAGAAAAACACTGACCAGAACATGATCTGTTGTGGACAGGCACTTAGTCTGGGTGTCTGGGCTGTGGTGGCACAGTCTTTAAGGTACATCACTATTGAAAAAAAAAATGTTGTGTGTTCAAATCCTAGCCTTGCCAAGCTGCTAATGTTGGGTCCTTGAGCAAGGCCCCAAACCTCAACCTTGGGTTGAGCCTTATATCTCTGAAATGTTAATCTACTTGATTAATACAATGACTCTAGCTACTGATTTCAAATGCAGCAACACGCCTGGTTTTCAGTTTACCAACTTTCTCTCATGTAAACCCACAGTTTGCTTCCCTTTACTGGCTTACTGTTTTTAAATACTGATCTTCAACTAAAGAAACTCTTCTAAAATGTGCCTCTTCTTATCTAAATGCTCGGATCAAACTCTACTCTCAGTACATTGCAGAGAACTTCACCTTTATACCTGAGTCTCTTGCCATCATCATAGGACAACTGAAGATTTGAACTGCTTCTTTCCATTCTAATTGTTCTGATCAAATCCTAACATGGATTTTAGCGGAATGGTGTTGGTAACCTGCAGGCTATTTGTATTAGCAAAAAAAAAAAATCAGATTCAAAATTTGGAAAGCACTTTTACTGTTTCTTATGGGTAAATTCCTGTCTTGTTTTGCAAGTTCATTGATGTCACATAATAATATTTTGCTAGGGACTAGTTGCTCACCTGTCCTTTTATCTTCATATTGAACAGGGCTTTGCTTCTCTACCTTGTTCACTCTCCTCATGCATCTCTTTTATTTGCATTCGCTCAGAGGATCAAAGTGGATTGTGTAGGTAGAGACACACACATTTCGCAGAGGGTTTGATTTCTTAGACTGAGTTTAAGGTGTCAATGCTAGTGGTTTGAAACTTGGGGTACAGTACTACAATACCTTATGTGTTATATCATATTATAATTTAATGACAGGTGTTTGGATAGCTGACAGAAATGTACAGAGAAATTGAAACCAAGTTACCCCACCCCTATTTTACTATATACTGAAAAAATAATCCTGTTTTACACAAAGGAGGGTCTGGAGCCAAAACCAGTAGCGGTACACCCTGGACAGTATGCTAGTCCATTGCAGGGTTCTAGTTCATTGAACACACCAAGCCTACACCCATTATTTAAATCTAGGACTTCAGGAAGTGTTATTTCCTGTAGCTTCCTTTTACCACCAAGACACCAGAACCGCTTAATCTATAATACTTTTAACAATAGTCACCATTGTTTCGGTCCTTGTTTAGCACAATATTAAGAAATAACACAATTGTGCAACACAAAGTCTTGCACAAACAAAACAGACTGAAATGAAGGAATAGCTCTATTTTTCGAAGAACCAGATGTTGGAAGTATCCAGATAAGATAAGATCATTGTGAGGGGTAATGCATGTGACTCCAGATAATGAGTGTATTAAGATGAGTGTGTCCAATCTAGTATGTCCGGGCATGAGAATGAAAGCTGGCCACAATGGTACACTTACAGCTGCATACCACAACATAGAGTTCTATGTTGTTATGTTGTTCAATTCAACTTTCCAGCACTCTAGAGTTTAGGATTAGGTTTTATGCTTTCCATACGGTTCTGTATATCGATACACAGTCAGAACCAGAGGTCTACTATAATACATACAGTAACACAACCACAAATACTTCCCCTGAAAAACAACCCTGTCAATAACTACAGCTTTAAAGCTTATATTTACAAATCCATGTTGAGTAAAATGTGCATTGATTAACGATGCATTATGGCATGATGCATTGCAATGCAAAAATATCATCTAATGCTATTGCATTCTTTTAACACCATAATGCAAACATACATCATGCTCCCATGTAAGTTTAAAACTTTTAATTATTATGAACTTATTATTCAATTATTATTTTAATTAATTAATTTCTAATTATGCAATAATACACAAGAGAGGGTGCTATAATGTGAGTTAATGGCACTGGAGCACGAGGAATGAACCTCCAGTATGTTATTGAAATTATATCACAGCTCCGTCATTTATTGTTCATTTTCAAGTGTATTTATCAGTATACTGCAGGGTAAAATAGTTCTGTCAAGTTCTATCAGGTCCCCCTGCTGCTAAAACATCATAATCAGACTAAGCCCTTTAGTGATTATAGCTGAGGAACATAATTTCCCAATAACCGTTTATTATACAGGCGATGAAAACAAATTTATTGATTGTGAAGCTTTAATTATAAAATGGGTGAGGTTTATAAGGTTTATACGACATAAAGCTAGATTTCCATTATAATTTCTGTTACTTGATTAGTGATTAAAAATTGCTCAATGTTAATATTATCAGTTGAAAATGTAAAAGGAGAGTTGTAGAGTATCAGCAGCATTGTTGGGTTGTTGGACCTTAACAGATCCATGAATGATCATCTGATCAGCTGCCTATGGTGTTTAATGAAAGACACAGATTAACACTAGCAAACAATGTCTGATAGAAAATAATTAACAACGGAGATGATTAAACCAACAAAACTTTGGAGTGATTCATGAAAACGATGTTTTCTTTGATGGGATGAAAACCTACTTCAATGTCTTTGATCTTCTGCCGAGCTGTGAATACATTAGGAGCCCAGGATGGTTGATTTACTGTATTAGCTTTGTTTCTCTTTTACCTGCATAATAATCTTGCTGCTTTGCAATGGATAGTGTTGTTACTAGGTGAAATGTGTGTGTAGGAGCAATGCTTGAAGAGCTGTGATCAGACTACCATTGCCATGCAATATTGGAACTCCTAGAACGTTGTTCAGCCAATCAAATTGCGGGGTCAGGGGTCAGGTGTAATTTATTTGACAACTGCTTACAATAATTAGGGGATATTTTAAAAAGCTATATGAAGTGATTAAAAAAAGAAGCATTTTTATGTTTATCTGTTTGAACATACTTTGTAGTGTATTCAATTGAACATAGGTTGAAAAGGATTTGTAATCATTGTATTCTGGTTTTATTTATGTTTTATATAACGTCCCATCTTCATTGGAATTGGGGTTGTATTTCATTAAACAAGATAATAAGAACACAAATGAAATGTCACAGAAAGTTGTTTGTTTACACAAATTAGATGCAAACTCAATTATCACGATTGAGTAACGTGATATATTCATGGGGGTGAACAGAAGAATGTAAAACTGGATTAAGAGTGCCATAAGTTAACTGTCCAGTAGGGTTTATGGTCACCCAAGACGGTCAAAATACACTGACAGTGACAATGGCATGGACAGGATACGATTGTCCAGCAGTTATTGTGCGATCCTCTTCATATTCATTTTGAAATATCCCCTAATTTTTGTCAGCAGTTTAATTACTGTTACAATATGTGGTTGAGGCTGTTTCCACACCAGGGTCGCCTTCAAAAGGAGTATGTATGCAGTCAGACAGTGTCAGTATGTAGTCCACCACCGGTTGATCACCCTGGGAGATGTCCACCAGGTGTGGTCTTGCCTGGCTCCTCCCTGAGGGGTGGAGAAAAGTCTCCCTAAGGGCGGTGGAAAAGGCCCCTTTGGAGGCACAATCAGGCGCCTTTTGTTCCCGGAGGTGACCCATTTTAGGGCCCTTCCCGAAAGGAGAGAGACCATATTTGCCACGTTAGAGCTCTCGGACGGGACGGGTGAGGGTTGTAGCTCGAAAATGAGCCCACATTGTAGCAGGAATTCTTGACACTTGCTTGAATCACCAGAAAAGCACTTGGGCCGTGGCAGTGGGGTCTCCACTGGGGTGCAGGAAACAGAGCGAGCCGTGCGGTGAACCTCTTTATGGCTGCAATGGCTTCACTCTGAAGGCAGATAGCCTCAGGGACGTTGTGGGGGCCCGCTGGGGCTCATACTTATATAGTAGAGGCCCCAGGTGTTCGACATAACATCGTCGATTAAGTGCCGGATTTAATCCACCTCACCCATTGCTCTGTAATGGCAATCGGAGAGGACTGCGTTTTTTTTAGTTGTATACACAAATATACATTATTTGGATTGCTACTCTTTAGAAATAAAAATGGAATATATTCACTTGGTTATTTAATATATGGTGAAACTATAAGAGAAAACATTTTTAATGTATTATTTGTGGCAATATCTTTTAAAAAGAAGACATAAATGTTTCCTGTAGCCTTAGGCCTGCTCAATTTGGGATTGGCCTTTTAAGATAACCTAATATTTTGTAAAGCTGCTTTGAAAAAATGCTCCATTGTAAAATGGAATACAGTCGATTCCGATTAATCAGACCACATCGGGACGTGATCGTCTTGGTCCTAATAACCGGCTGGTCCGATTAAACGAACATGCCCTATGTTACAAGACAGGACTTGCTATAATTTATGTAACATATTAAATGTTTATTAAACCTTTATTGTAGGATATACACAGATAGCGAATGTACAAACAAGAACTACTGTTGCTTATGAACTTTGTTCATTGAAAAATATATTTGCAAAAAT
>JAYJMA010000002.1:4597821-4613573 GCA_036873895.1 Parotocinclus cabessadecuia
TGTAAATTAAATGATGCAGACCCTCAAATATTCCCTTTGAATTCCAGGTTGTGAGGTAACAAAATGTGAAAAATGTATGAATACTTTCGCAAGACACTGTATATTCTGTATTTCTTTAAATTTTTAATTCTCTTTTTTACCTCTTTTCTACCTCCTCTCGTGTGTTTACTGTAATGATGATGCTGGAATCTCAATTTCCCTGAGGGAATGCTCCCAAGGGGATCAATAAAGTTTATCCTGTCACACCCACAGACTGCTTGCGCGACCAGGCCCGGCCCATCACACGCACACCGTCACCAGCTTTCTAATTAAACACACCTGGGTCTCATTTTCCATCATATCACACACCCTACTTAAACTGCACACCTCCACTCACGCTTTGCTAAGCAACTTGGTTCCCTCATTCGCTACGCACTCTCATTCGCTCTATCATTGTTATCGCTACTTAACGTGTTTTGACCTCCGCTTCGTTCTCTCGACTTCGTCCTCGCCTTATCCTCTGGTTATTGTTTGTCGCTGCTGTGTTTGACCTCGGACTGTTGACTATGACTTTCGACTGCCGTTTAAATAAACCTCTGTGTGCTGCAATTGAGTCCGCCATCTTTGTCCGAGCAATACAATCCTTATCCTCCTTTTCCATAGATATAAATGGTTTGAAAACGTGTTATATATCAAGCCATTATACACTCATATTTCGATTTATGGTACACCTCTTTGTTTCTACACTCTTCATCCATTTGATCAGTTCCACATACCAGAGACATGTTGTAGTTCTACATTTACAGACTGTAGTCCATCTGTTTCTCTACAGGCTTTTCCCCCTCTGTTTACCAGCACAGATTAGGCAATATTTGGTTGGTGGTGTGTTTGTGTGTGTTATGCTGGTATGAATGGATCCGACAAAACAGTGCTGTTGGAGTATTGAAACACCTCTGTCTTACTTCTGGACTGAAAATAGTTTACCAACTAAAATGGTAAGCCACCAGCATCCTGTAGGCAGAATCTTGTGAACAATGATGAAGGTTTAGAATATTAACACAAACTGTGCAACAACAGATGAGTAATATCTCTGACTTTAGATCTACAAGGTGGAGCAATATGGTAAATGTGTCAAATAGAGTGCACAGTGAATGAACACATTGTTTAAAAACTCCACCAGGGGTCAGCACGGTGGCTCGGTGGTAGCACCACTGCCTCACAGTAAGAAGGTCCCAGGTTCAATCCCAGAGTGGAGCAGCCTGGGTCCTTTCTGTGTGAAGTGTGCATGTCCTCCGTGTGTCTGTGTGGGTTTACTCCGGATAGTCTGGTTTCCTCCCACAGTCCAAAGACATGCGTGTTAGGCTAATTGATTACTCTAAATTGGCGTTGACTTGTGTATGTGTCTTTACTAAATTACATGAGTTATATATGACTAATGTGGTAAGCTTTGACTTGGAAAGTGTGAAGCAAATTACAAATTTTATTGGGAGGGATTTGCATTCATATTCAGTCATTAAAGACCAGTGTTTTCATGATATGCTGAGCATTTTGGAACCGCGATACAGCGCCCGGTCTCAAAGATATGTCAAGCTAACCATACGCTACTGGACTCTCACCAGTCTTTTAATAGACTAAAATCTGACACCCTCTCACACCTAGACAAGTCAAAGTTTTAGTCAAAGGTTTAGTTACATACTGTGATTTTAGAAAGACTGGGGATCTAACATGGTAACATTTGTCAGTAACATTTGTCAGTTATTTTAATGCAATTCAATGTGACATTTTTTTGTCATTTCCTCTACATTTTGAAGTGGTGCAATTTGCATAGAACTCTATAAAATATATAAAGCAGTGAATTTAGAAATAAATGTAGCATAGTATAATTGTTTACACTTTAATATAATATAAAGTATTTTCATTATCTGGTGACATAATAATCACATTTACCTGCACCATTCACATGGAATTTCCCATTTGGTGCTGGAGAGAGAGAGAGAGATCACCTAACGGTTATCAAAAATGTTCACATGACTGTCAATGAGACAAAATCTGAATTAATGGAATCACTGTAAGAATGAAATCCTGTATAGAAAAAAATGCATCCAGATGAATCAGTAGTTGATTAATCAATTAATAATCAAATCACTGCCGTCTAAATCTTAATCAAATTGAATCATGCAGTACCTATGGATTCCCATCCTAACAGGTCATACTTGAAAACATTCCACAGACGCTTTGAACTTTGGAGCATCAGGTCCTTTATATAATTCCTGAAAATGTTAGTGTGAATTAACACATTATTTTAAAGAGGCCACTATCATTAAGAATGTTGTTATTATGAATTTTTACCTCATTGACAACAATTAGGTAGGTGGTACATGTCAAAGTAACATCTACGTGAATGACAGGACGCAACTTTTCTAGCAGAGCATTACCCAGAGCAGTCAACCTTTTAATGTTATTATCACTTTTCAGTGATATTAATGATATTAATGTTATTTGCAACTGCTGTGTGAAAAGATTCAAACATAAGTAAAATCACAATTAGGAATCAGAGTAAAATTCAAAAGTGCATTCAAAATGACTAGCGAATCACAAGACACAACGCAAAACATTTAGAATTAAAACAGGTGTGCACTATGAAGTATGGACATAAATCAAAGCCAGTTCACTTTAGCCTATTTAGAAAAATGCCCATATATATAAATATATATAATGTTAATCTTACCACCTAATGTTAATCTCACCATATCAAGCTCGTTTATATGAAATTAAACTAAAAGCCTGGGTCTGCTGATAACTGAAATATTATTTAATTCAGATACAAGACATGAACAGGGAATACATGCAGTGAACGCTCTACAATATGATACAAATAATGGATCTGAGGATACAAAATATAGAAAGATTTAAGACTATATTTACATACCATTTACAATACTACAGCCAGGACTTATATTACTTTTGAAAATCACTGTACATACATATAATTGAAATATAATATTATTAAAATGAAGACTTTGGAAAAGAAAGAATATTGCATTTAAAACAGGACTATACCAAACATTGCTATGCTTATAAGCAAAGGTTAAGTTATCTTAACGTATCGTTGATAAGACAGAGTGCAAGCAATTGTAACAATGGAAATGGTAACCAGTATATGGCCCAGATGAACTGGATCTTATATAATTCATAAAAGATAAAGATAGAGACAGGCTTAAAGAGAGAAAAGAGCCAGGGAATGTTACCATAAAGCATGGACAGATAAGATTTGCACTTAAAACCGAGTTCCCTCAGTTTTAATGATCAAACTTCATAATCCGTATTGACAGTTCATGCCGTATGGCTGAGCTAGCAATCTCTCACACGTTACAAACAGTAACACAAACAACTTCAAGACATTTCTGAATAAGCAAGATTTTAGTACAGTTGTAATGAAACCCAGTTATAGCGTTTTCTGTCTCTGTGCACACTGTGCCCCACTCCTATTTTCGTACTAAACCAAGCAACATAATACATCCTTATTGCACGTTTCTACAAGAGAACTTAGGTGTTCTTGAATATTCAATATTTAGTGTAATATTCAAATAGGTATTTCTTCACACAATAAATCTTTGTGCCATCTTATGTCACAGTAAACAGAGGAGATAATGTCCAGAAGGCATGATCAAGTTTTCTCGGTTATGGTTTGATCATGCTTAAATAAGATTACAATCTATTCAGTAAGATTTCAATAAAGTCACACACACTGACATACACACACGCACACACGCATGCGAGGTGCATACACACACGCGCACGCGCACGCACACACACACACACACACACAAGATGATGCAATTATTTGTGCTATCTTCTGTCACAGTAAACAGATGAGATAAGGTCATAATCGAGTTTTCCTGGGTTATGATTTGATCATGCTTATATAAGGTTACAATCCATTTAGTGAATTGCTTCACTCAGATAACACACACTCACACATCACACACATGCACAAAATTTCCCTTACGAGATGATGCAGTTCTTACTCTTCCGGCGTCTACGTGTGTGTAGCTGGGAGTGACCACCCCTCAAAGTGGGGCTGTAACGCTGTCTCAGCTCCTCGTTGTCAAGATAGCGCACTTGCACTGGCCGAGGTATCGGCTCTCCCATAAAATAGCCTTCGTCGTCGGACGCATCTGATGAAGAGGAGCAAGTAGAACAAAAATGATCCTCACCTTCTGCCAGCTCTCCATATTTGCCCATGTACTGACCTAACCTTGGACCCCCAGGATCCTGCAGGGTCAAGTCAGAGGTGGTTCGAGGGCAAGGCCTGAAAAACTGCTGCCTGTATGCATAATTTGCTCCAAATGGGTCGCGTGACATTCTTGTTGAGGGCACCCGCTGAAAGTCGTCTCGGAACCTCTGCACAGGGTCGCTAGGATAGCCTTGGTTTTCTGCAGCCAAGTGAAGGGTGTTGTCATAACGTGAACGGCTAGACCGATGATGGCCTTTGTGTCTTTTATGACTTTTGTGATTGTGTTGCTGCCTTGACCGTTGCTGTCGTTGAGAGTCTTGCGTGTTTGCTCGTCGTGGCCGTGGGGTCACCGCGTGAACATTTCCCATACTCCCCGCAAGACCCATGCGCCCTTTCATGAGGGGCTCGTCAAAGCTTAGGCCTCTAGGAGAGTCCCAGTAGAGTTGGGGAGGATACCTTAGTCTGACAGGCATGCCCAGATCGGCAAGAGGTCTTGGGACTGAGCTTAGGGATTCTGTGCTGCGGAACTGCATGGATGAGTTTAAAGTACCCATTGCACTCTTTTCAGATACGTTCACACCCGAGTCCTTGCTCAAGTCAGGCATTGAGAAGCGGGAAAGGTGCTCCTGACGTCTTGTGGTCCCATCCAAAGAGTTTCCTGCAAAAAGTTAAAATAGAGGTTGTTGGTCTTTCTGGAGCCTTTCAGTTAAGGCATTGATTATGTTTTCAGAAACATTATTTTGTCTAATTTGACATACTTAAAGAAAACAAGGCAATTTTAATGATAATAATCGAATACCTGTGGCATAGGAGAAGGCCAGTGAGTCTGCAGACCCTCGTGGTGTCTGTTCAAGCGGTGTTAGTTCACCAAAGCTTGGACCAATGTGATGTCGACTCCTTAGAAGTGGGGGACGCATATCTCTGGGAAAGCCTTGCACACTGACGCTGCGCTTGTCTAAGAACCCAGCACCACGGCTTGATACCTCATTAAAACTCATCTGTGTCTTCAGTTTAGGTGGATGAATATCTGAGTCCTGACCATGCTGCATCCAGTTCTCATTGAAAGAATGACCCCTAAGAGCAGCCATAACGGGAGGTTTCTTGGAGTTACTACCTTGTTGCTCTTTATGCCAAGATTCAGGAGGACTTACTACCTTGGGTGGCTGGCTCGGTGAGGGAGGGTAAGGGCTGCGGATGCTACACTGGCTCCGCAGTTGATGGGGATTAGGGGAAGGCGAGGGATCTCTCTGATTGGGCTCGTATGCGTATGACTCATCTCTGCTCATCCAGACAGATTGCTTGCGATTCAGGCTTGGAGAACGACTCGGGGTCCTGCTCGGGGTCCTTGTAGGTGTGCGATTAGGGGTACGACTAGGAGCTGGACTGGACACAGTAAGCAGGTCCATTTGCACTGTAAGAGAATCTGCATCCACTGAATGCCGATCACCCGTTGCAGATCCAGAGCCAGTTGATGGCTGCCTGCCACCCTCCCCCTTGTTCTTGGCTCCCTGCTTACCAATTCGGGCACTGCGACGTGATTGACGGGAGCGGGCACTCTTAAAAGCAGAATCAGATGAGTCTGACAAATCAGGTTCATCCCCCTGGCTGCACAGACTGGAGCAGTAGATCAGCCCTTGCTTCGGCAGAAATGGACGACCAAGTAGAGACTGATGACAGCGAGCACAGCAGAAACATTCTTCCGTTGCATGCCAGTGTTGCCCCTCATATGCCATTTGTCCTTGGTCTATACCTAAGGCAGATATTCATGTGATTTTATCATATCTAAAGCCATACTTTGCTTTGCTTTATTAATGCTATTTGCTTTTTACTTTCCATTGCCATTGAGGTAGATAGATAGATACACTCACTGTTCACTTTATTTTGTTCATTTTATCAGTTCCACTTACCATATACAGTAGATGTACTTTGCAGGTCTACAATTACAGACTGCAGTCATCTGCTTTACCCTACGGTCTACTCTAATGGTCAGGACCCACACAGATCAGGTACTATTTGGGTTATCATTTTCAGCAACGCAATGACTCTGATGTCGTGGTGGTTTGGTAGTGTTGCAGTGGTATGAAAAATGGTAAAAATTTCCAGCCACCAGCAACATATCTGATCGGTGGTGGTCCTGTGGGAGTCGAGATCATTAGAGAACAGAATAAAGGCTGACATACATGTGAAACCGATAAAAAGAAGGATGTGTATCTAATAAAGTGAACAGTAAGTGTAGCTCAAAAAACAGTCTGTGTTTTCGGTCCTTTCAACAACCTCAACAAAAATGTTGCTAACATTCGCAAAGTCTGCTCTAACAGTGTTGTTCTTGCTAGTGCTTCCTAATAAAAGCACTTAATAACACGTTTCAACCAGTTGACAACTGAACTAAAGCTCACTGAAAATAGTACACTCAACATGTTCAATAAAAGATCAAGGCTGAGCACAGTATAAGGCCGTATAACAAAATCACTCTTGAACAAGCAGCCATTTTAAATTATTCATCACTGAGAACAGGATGAAAGTAACCAAATGGTAAAAAACATATTACAGGGAAGATACCTTGGGCTACCAGTTGTCTTATATGTGATATTTAGTGCTACCACATATCAACTACTTTTTCCAGTTACAATATCTACAAAATGTGTATATTAAGGTGTACATCTTGACATAACTACTTATTGTGCACACTACCTATATGTTTTCCACATGCATCACAGTACTCTGCGTAGAGTGACTCGAAGCAGTTGCAGCAGTGTGGTCGCCCATCTCGCATTATGTAACGCTGACCACCCAGTGGCGCTGCGCATTCGTAACAACAGAAATGTCTCATATGCCAGTGCCTCCCTTCTGCCTCTGTGCACTCATCTGCAAAAATGATCTATGGAGGGCACAAGAAACAAGTCAGAGAAAAGAAAAAGTGATTAGTTAAACAGTCTGGTATCTAAAAGGTCATGAACCTATAATTAGGATTTTAATTCAAATTTATTGATATAGCACTTTTTTTACAATGGTGCATTGTCTAAAAGCAGCTTTACAATATTATATTATCTTAAAAGGCCAATCCCAAATTCAGCAAGCTTAGGGCGACAGTGGCAAGGAAAAACTCCCTGAAAGAACTAGGAAGAAACCTTGGGAGGACCAAGACAAAGACTGGGTATTGCTAATTTACAATTGTCTTCATTAGGGGTGCAATGATAAGTGGTTTACTCCAGTTAGAGATACTCAAGGTAAAATATTACTCCAGTAAAAGTTCTCTGAATCCCCACTTGCGTAGAAGTACAAAAGTTTTTGCAGAAGTTCTTAAAGTAAAAGAACTAGGATATTTTACTACAGTAGTGTTTCAAATTATCATTTAAAATATTTTTTGGTGAAAAGACTGTAGTTGCACTAACGGTATACCAGTTGTTTATTATAAAGTCATAACAGCTTAAAACATGCTCAAAACGTGCAGTACACCCAGATTGGTTTGTTTAAGCCAAAAGGAACAACAGATTTCACATAATGTAGCAGAGTAAAAAGTAAGATATGAAATATCTGTGACTGTGAAATGCATTGGAGTTTAAGCAAGATGTTGCCCATGATTAAAATAACCTACTTAAGTATAGTAACAATTTACACTGTCTTTGTTAGTCTCTAACGATGGCAACAATTAATCAACTTAGTTGACCAAATTAAATTAGTCCGCAATCAATTAAATAGTCATTTATTCAGTGATGTCATGACACATTTCTCACCGTAGCCAGGAATGCTTAGACATTACTGTTTCCTCAAGAGTTGACAGAAGTGCACTGAAAGCCTCTAGAACAAAATCCTCACGTGTGGGAGCATTTGACAATAACACTGGAAAAAAGTTCTCAGTTGTACTATTTGGAAATCAAACTGTAGTTGGCATGGGAGCACATCCTCCACATCAGGGCATCTGAAGAGCAAACACGCCATCTCACTCAGTAAAGACGATTCATCTGAGTAATGTTCAAAACCATCCAACTCCATGATATGACCTGAAACATTTTCTCTTTTTCTCTCATGTTCTCTGGAATCTTTAATGGATTTGGAACGGAGAAGCAAATTACACTTATTCGCAGCAAACCTGTTTTCATTCCAAATGATGTTTACCATTTTAAACAATGTATCATTATCTAAACTTCAAAGTCACTGTTGGGTTCAAAGGGTTACCGTTAAAATTTAAGGTGTACACGAAATCATTCAGATTTAACTGTTCATGGAAAACGTTATCACAAATGTTCAAAACTGTTTGGCAAGTTGAATTGCACCTCAAGTTTCTGCTTTGGATTTCTGAATAAGGTATTCATCTTTATTGTATTCATTGTTAGTCATCAAATGCATGAAACAACCTCAGACTAAATGTCACTACGTAAGAGTGACTACGTAACTCCGTTAGTGATTCATAATACAAATAATCTGGTAGATCAAAACAGTCCTTTGTTGCCTCCTAATCTTCATGGAATTATGAATTCGTTCTGGCAAATGTTTGTATGATTTAGGATTTAGAGCTATATATTATAAGGACATAAAAAGATTTTGTGACTTGATACAGGCAGTAGAGTAGCAGTTCCATCTGGTTCTGGGTCAACTCTGAGTTTAGAGATTAGGACTGTAATCAGTCAATAAAGTCTTTTTGCTTGAAAGCACAGTTTCTAATACTGACCTCATCGCAAGCTGAACAGCGAGGTTTGAGCCGTTCAGCATGGTGACGGCCGCAGTAGATTTTACCATCCTGGTGGAAGTAGATGAGATCGACCAGCAGCTCAGAACACACACAAAATACAAAGCAGTGAGGATGCCAGCACAGTCCATGACCCACTCTCGAGGCAAATACTGCAATATCACCACCATTGATTTGGCCTCCACACTAAGAATTAGAAAACAACATACAATGTACAATTAGGTTACAATGATGTGTTAAGAACCTGTTCAGGCACTCCTGAACATAAACTGTAACATACAGTAATATATAAGTCATATTAGCATGTTTTATATGGTTGTCTGTACAATATGTGTACTGTTTCATACCTGTTCACAAACAGCTCCAGTTATTGTAAGGGGGAGAGGACGCACGGTGCCTCGCCCCAGACTGTCTCTCTTTCTCTGGTTGCTGAAGATCATCAGTTCTCGCTTTTCTTCTTCATCCAGAGAGTTACAATATCGTACCTGATGATAACATTCCTCGTTGTCAACTCCATCGCCAATCAATCAATAAATTACCTTTATTAACCATCATTTATATACAAATTGTCACATCTGGGCACCCCTTGTCTGCCACTACAACTTGAACTCTGACAATCAAATGAAAGGGGAATACTCTAGGAAGGCAAAAACAGACAGCAAAGTCATCATGAGTTTTTTCTCTGGACAAAATGTCTCTTATATTAACCAGTGACACGTACACTCACCAGCCATTTCATTAGATACATCTGTTTAACTGCTCGTTAACACTAACATCTAACCATCCAGTCACATAATAGAAACTCGATGCATTTAGGCACTTACACCTGGTTAAAGAGACCTTCTGAAATTTAAGCTAAGCATAAAAATTTGGAAGAATAGTATTCCATAGTATTCAGGTAAAATGGACCAGGGGTGTATTTCTAGTCCCAAACAAAGCAGTGAACTAATTCCACTTCAGGAATCCACCACAGAGGTGGATTTTTAAGTGCCGCAGTTAAAATGGATAACAAGCTACACACAAGTACTAATGCATTTGTAAGAGTGCAGAAAGCTGTGAAAGGAAAAGAGTGTTGAAGCTTTTAGATCTGTAGAAATTCTGCATGTGCTAAGATCATCTATTCACACCCTGCATTGATGTGTTTAAGTAATCATAACTGTTTAGGTTTGTGTATGGATATTAGTTTGTTTGTGCATGAGAACAGTTTGTGTATTGGTTTTAAGCCATATAAAGTAGGCACACTTTTTAACAGTAACTTTGTAACTATTTTACGATGATATTATGCATTTACAACATAAATATATGTTCTGTAGGAACTGTACTCTGAATAAAGCATGGCGAATTGTCCCGGAAAAGCAACACATAGTATGTGCACTCGGATAAGAGTGCATGATGTAGGAATCCACATGGAGTGGTGAGTGCTGTGAAAAGCCATGGTTGCACGTTAAAGATTTTTTGTTTTTCCATTTACAATACATTGTTTCATAAATTAAATTAGATGTAATTAAATAAGAAACATATCCCCATTGCGCTTCCTATATATATATATATATATATATACACACACACACACACACACACACACACACACACACACACACACACACGTGTCACTTGATTTCCAGCAATGATCTATATTGCTTTCAGGTTGCAACACTGAGGGTGGATTCATTAGATAATGTGACAGAGGCCTTTTGTTGTTTATAAGTTACTCTGGTTTCCAAAGTGACCTCTTGGAAAACTACATGCCTTGCTCTCTGAGTCATCTTTATTTGTCAGTTGTATATTGAAGTTGCTTCAAATTCCTCAAGTAGTAAAGTTTGGGTTAAATTGGCTTCAAACTGTTTAGATAACATTTTGTCAACTTTTCTGATAAGCATTGACAACTTTTTTTTTGATGTCCTGAGAAAGCTTTTGTATCATGATGTTGTAAAAATGCCCTGCTATTTTAGTACAACAGTGTACACTAACTAATTTCACCTTCAAATAAACTGCTAATCATATAGATAATTATATTTTTAAGACTCACAGATATGTAATGTTGGATCATTTTCATGACCATGTGTAATATTTTTTAATTGAATGTAATTTATTTTAAAAGCACTTACAAGTGGACTGTATAAGCTTCAACAGAATGAGAGACTTGGTGCGTATTTTCAGGAAACTAGCCATTCTTTGACTTCTGAAGGCCAAAACATTTTTCACTGGTTTGAGATATGTTCTCCTGACTTCCCCATGTTGAAGAATGGCTTATCCTTGTCTAGGTAATATGCATTGCATTGCATATTTTCAACACTATTTCATCAGATTGCATGCCATTTTCACTCCTGTTTCACACATATATGGACTAACAAATAGAACTGGGTATGGTTGTTTAAACACATTAGGTTGCCATATCAGTGTTTTCAACACCAGTAATGAAATGTGTTTGGCGATTTTTTTTGTTAGGGTTGACTGTGGAGATCTAAAATGGTCTCCCATGCCTATCCATACATCTTATTTCTGCATTAAGAAATGTTTCCTGCGCTACAAAAAAATGGACAAAGAGTCTATAAATGTCAGAATGATGGTCCAGCTACATAAGTCAGAATAGATAACATAAACATCATTTACATTTTTTCCTTAATGTTGTATCAGTATTTTTCTCAACTTTGTCATTTGTAAATCTGTAGAGACCTTACACCTTGTTGTTGTATTTTATAACTGCTCCTTCACCTCTCTTTCAATTTAAAAGTGCAAATGGAGAAACTCACATCGCTGTCACTCTACTACAGGCAAGCCGTAAACCCCAATTCCTTATGAGGCCTTCTAGATTTACACAACGTGATTTAAAATAGCACAAGCTGCTGTACCAGACACTAGCAACATAAAGAAGTGGACTCTTATGGTGCTGTGGGAACACTGAACCCATTCACACGTTCCTATTCCAATGAGAATTCTATACATTTTCCCATTATCTGCAAAGTATTAGTCAAAACATCTGGGATAGGCAGCAACTGTGGCATGGTAAAATACATATGCCATAGACTGTTTGTTTTTACAAAGCAGATTCCTGCAATGTGACACAAATGCATAAGGACTGTGAGGACTGACCTCGTTGTCATGAGGGGGCAGCTGGTGTAGAAGCTGTTTAATACGATGCTTCTCGCCGATGCTGTTCACGTAAGGGACTTTTTCCTCGGGCAGGAAGCTATAATACTGGTGAACCTGTACAAACACACACAAGGGTCAATTGAACATTAGTGATTCATGAACCATAGAACGTTCAGTAAATGTCTGACAAAGACGTGACATTACACAAGGTGCATATTATAGACTGAGACATGCAGTTTAGCAGAATTCTCTTCAAGCTTACAGTGTAGATAATGTGCCAAATGCTTGAGTCATTTTGTCAACTGCTTCAAGTTATTCAGTATAATGTATCTTCTTTCTCTTCTTTTTTATTTCCTCTTCTACCCTCTATCATGTCTCAGTTATTACTGCTCTTTGACAGTGCCATTGTGCCAGAGACATGTGTTACATTGTCAGTGAAAGTCCATACTTACAGAAATTCTCATTTGGAGACTGTGTGGGTGTTATCTTGAGTAAACAAATACTCAGATCTACAAACAGTGATGGATGGAATTTAAATCTATTAGTTGAACCAGTTCACCTTGTAATACCTCACCACCGGATTTCAAACCTTTGGTTGAATTTAGAGTGGGAAGGTTGGGTGATTGAAAATTAAAAAAGTGTATCTTATATTTTATTTGGCCTGAAACACATTTCAAAAATAATTGGGACAGAACAATTAAGGGCTAGTAAAGACAACTAAAAATAATCTGATTTCAAACAGTTGATGTCAACATCTTAGTGTAATCATGAATACTTGCGATCTATGATAACTTAAGCATCACTACATCATGAATCACAATTCTTTAATAGCTGGGCAAGGGATTACTTTGGCAAACCTTTGTCAACTACTGGAATTTAGTTACATCCCCAAATGCCACTTAGAATGTTACTGTGCAAAATAGAAGCCTTATATTATTCATGTGTAGATGTACGGTTGACGGTTGACTGCCTCTGCCAAAAGGATGAAAACTGGCCATGGGTGGTCATTTTAGCAAGATAAACTCATATTAAATTCATATAAAAATTAATTATTGCGGGGACCCAAAATTAAAGTTTTGCAAAAGCCCTATAAGTCTTGAAACCAATTCAAAACCTGTGGTGTGGACCGAAGAGAGTAGTCCAGAAGAATATTAAGAATATAAAGCAACTGGACATTTTCTACATGGAACCTCAAGTTTCTGCAACTTTTTTTATTTACTATTAATGAGGGTGCTACCATTTGTGAAAGGCTTTAAAGAAGACTTTTTTGGTTTGAATTACAGTGAAAAACATAAAACATGAAATATTAAACATGAAATATTGTGCACATAAAGGGTGCTAGTAATTTTGAATAAACTGTATGTTTTACTGTATGTAAAAGCAACACAACCAAGTCAGCAACCTAAGCAGCCTAACCAAAGTGAATCATTTTTTAAGAAAATTGTTACTATCATACTAAATCTTGTCTCTTAGATAGGCTGAAACCTATTTAAACTTGATTCTGTTAAAAATGCTCTAAAAGATGCTTCTAAGTTGAAACATGCTTCATGCTTTGCAGCCATGTCTGAGATAAGCATGTCCAATCCTCACATATCCTACATATGTACTACTTGACCATGAATATTCTGTAATATCAACTAAAAGCCATTATAAATGAAGCGTTGGCATCTTTGAGGTGTGAGTTCTTTGAGATCACAGTGAAGGACAGCCATTGTGGGGACAGATTACTGTGATCCATGTGCTTTAACTCAGGGATTGTTTAGTTATTGCCTCCATCATATTTATTAAGATTGAATGTGCAATTCATCAGTTCCACTTGCCAAGTCAATGATGAGTGTATTTATAATGATCTAAAAACATTTGATTCTTTGGACAGATCAGTTTCACTGGCCAGTAAAATACATAAATAAAAGAAACATTAAATAGTGAAAACGGTAGCAAGCTTCAGGCAGACTGTGCAGACTGAGCTGTATGAAAAGCACAAGGCAATTTCCATGGTCATCAGAGGGTGAGGGAACGGCAGTTATCGCTGCAGGAAGTGATTGTACATTAAAGTTGCAGCACATGAAATAAGAGCGAAGCAAGATTCAAGTGCTACGACACACACGCACACACGCACGCACGCAAGCAAGCACACACACACCCACAATTCTGACCAAGAATCACATTGCCTCTAAAAAACATAAATGCATATTATGCAATGGAGAAACAAATCTGTGCAAATATGTTTAATGTGAAATCCACAATGTAATGTGTGCAAATCAGTCAGCTGGCGTAATAGCATGTACAGGTACTTTTGTCCTGTGATGGAATGCGCTCTTCCATTTCCGCTCTGACACTTCGCAGAGATGTAATGGCTGCCTTTAATAAGCAGGGTGATTTTTGATAAGATCGTCTGTTTGTGTGTGTGTTTGCAAACTCCAGCTTTCTTCCCAGGTAAGCTTACAACTCTATTCTTCACTGGTGGATTGTCAGCCGAGAACAGTATCTAGGCAACCGGATGTGGCTTATTCAATGGGTGAGTGAGGTTATTGGTTTGGATGGGCAAACAGTAGCTGTTAACAGTATGACTCAGTTGATTAGTGTTCTCTCAATGTATAGGAATTTATAAGCAGGACCAGATACATGAGGAGTAATGGAGAAAGAGGAGTACAATGCAGTTCCGAAACATTTATGTAAATGTGATATATAATTGCAGTACCTATAATTGTTGTCCATGTTTATTATGTGCATTTGTATGTACATGGATTATATAGGTTACTGACTTCAACTCATTTTAAAACATTGCCAACAGTGTTTAATCAATAGGAGTAATTGATTATTTGATACACTAGGATCAGTGAAACACACCACTCAAAAAGTGACCAAACAATATTTTTTAAAGAATGCTCCTATAGTATTTATTTCTCATGATGGATAAGGTACAGCTGACTGCTCTTCAAGACTTTGCTAACTTTCTTTCCTGCTTAGTACTCTACACTAGAAGGCTTTAAATGTAAGTGATTTTAATATTCACTTTGACAGTTAAATGTGCTTTTGAGTCCATTTAGTATCAGACTTACTAGACGTTTCCTACACTTTACAAACCTGATCAACTTGAATATGTGACCAATTACTTAGAATGCCTGTTTCACTCAACTGTGGATAATGTAGCGCTTGCAAGTATCAAGTGTATTAGGGAAAAAAGACTAGCACCATAGTATAATGACCACATCCATACCGTAAAGCAAACAGCTCAAAGTTTAAAATATAAGTGGCAACATAGCAAATTGTATACTCAGTGTGAGTGTAAATTAATGAGAAATAAAAGTAACTTTTTTGATTTTAGCAAATGGCTGCAATGAAACAATGAGTGATACATTTAAAGGAGTCTAAACACTTTCCGTACCCACTGTATGTACTATATAAACATCCACCTTAGCACCATTCACTCTAGTTCTCTTGAAAAGTATTTTTGTACTATCTCCAGGTATCTGTAAATCTGTAAACACTGCCTCACTGAGGTGTTTACAGCCTCGAAACCAATTATTGCCTCATCCTTCCTAGTACTCTAGTGTTATTTTGTTGCTAACCTTTGGTTTTGCTTTGAATCTTGCCTGCCATTCTCAGAATTTGTCACACACATGCACGCACTAACACACACACACGCACACACACACACACACACACACACACACACACACACACACACACACACACACACTAACAAGTATTAGTCTAAAAATAATAATATATTATTAAAAAATATGAATTAAG
>JAYJMA010000002.1:4620404-4633380 GCA_036873895.1 Parotocinclus cabessadecuia
AGTAGTAATAGGTGTAGCATTAACACTCACACAAATTAGGGACTATTTCCACGAATGCAAAGCGATTATAAAAAGAAGGGTTTGATCTTTTTTTTTTTTTTTAATTAAACGTCAGAAAAGCAACAGCAAATCAAAGAAAGTTGTTCTGCAATGTGGCCGAGATGCAAAAACAACTTTTATTCAATAGGTGAAAATGCTCCTATCACAGTACAGTTTGCAGCCTGACAATCATTGTGACTCCTTCACTGGTGGTGGAATCAGGGTTTGTGCTGGCATAAGCATTGGTGATCGTACCAAGATGAGGTCCTTGCACCCTATAGTGGTACCTTGTGTTGGAGCAGTTGGAAACAACTTTCTATTCATGGATGATAATACAAGGCTCCACACCTCGTCAACAGCCAGACCTGAATCCCATTGAACATGCTTGGGATGTAGATATTTTAAATAAATAAATAAACAACATCACATTATTTCAGATTTATCAGTGGATTATCAAACAATCCATTATCACAATCCTAAACCAAAGTTGACCAAAAAAAAATACAAAAAATGAATTGAGAAGTACATAATGTGTGATAGTGTAATGCAACCCCAGCTAAAAATGAAGTTGGGACGTTGTGTAAAACAAACATAGAAACACAATATGATGATTTGCTAATCCTTTTCAACTTTTTACTCTGAAGCCACGCTGTTGTAATACATGCAGAATGTGGTTTGGCATTGTCTTGCTGAAATAAGCAGGGACGTCCCTGAAAAAGACTTTGCTTGGATGGCAGCATATGGGGCTGCAAAACCTGTATGTACCTTTCAGCATTAATGAAGCCTTCACAGAAGCACAAGTTACCCATGCCATGTGCACTAACAAACCCACATAAGATAAGAAATGCTGGCTATTGAACTTTGCACGGATAACAATTCGGACAGTCCTTTTCCTCCTTGGCCCAGAGGACACGACATCCATGATTTCGTCAGACCACAGGATACTTTTCCACTTTGTGTCAGTCCATCTCAGATGTTTCCAATTAACCGGTTCACCTATAGAATGTTCCAAACAGGTGTTTTTGGAGCATTCCTCAATTTTCACAGTTTTTTGTTTCTCCTGTCCCAACGTTTTTGGAACATGTCGCAGGCATCAAATTCAAAATGAGTAAATATTTGCAAAAACCAATAAAGTTTATCCGTGTGAACATTCAATACCTTGTCTTTGTAGTGTATTCAATTGAATATGGGTTGAAAAACATTTGCAAACCATCATATTCTGGATTTATTTACGCGTTACACAACGTACCAACTTCACTGGAATCGGGCTTGTACAATTTAAAAATTAAATATATTGCTTTGCACAGTTCAGCAAAACAGAAGCTCAGCAGTTTTTGTTACTGATTGCAGTGAGCTGCTGTCCATACTAACAGTGAATGAATTGCTGACGTTGCCACCCTTTTAAATCACACACCCTTACACAGACAATCTTTCCTTGCAGGTATGTTTTTAAACATCCAGTGGCAAAAAGCCACATTATCATATACCATGTCTCTTTTGTCTTTGTCTAGCCCCTGCACATTGCAAATGTTAAAGAAAGCTAACATTTAAAACAGGCTATTTTAACCAAAGGACTGCACAGACTCTGAAAGTTGGTGATCTCTTTCCCTACATAACTATTATATATAGCCCAAATGAACACAATCAACTATTAAGGTTTCAAATATAAGAATAATTGTACTTCATTAAGACTGATGCTCAAGTCTATTTGTAAATACTCTCCACATTGAAATTCAGAGTAAACAAACCATTATATGCAGGCTGAGCCTACATATAATTCTTCATAAAATTATATATAATATAATATATATTAATTTTTTTATTTATTTCACTGTGAAGGGACAATATTCAAGCACGTACAATAACTGATGGCATAATATTTTAATTGAATTAATTTTCTTTTTAAGTCCAGTAACCAAAATCTCATAGTCTATTTATTATTTAAGAACTCTACAAGTTAATCATCTTAAAAAATGCTATATGTGTCTATAGGAATCACACAAGATTCAAATAAATGTTATAGCTGTTTTTTATCACCCTAAACAAACAAAATGTTTGCTTGTTATGTTATCAGCTATTATTAGAAATAATTACTATAACTATATATACTAATATAATATAATATTACTGTTACTATATATGCAGAGATATTCCTCAGTCTGAATTAAATTACTTGAACTGTTTGTATGTACAATAAACATTTCGCAATCATATAAAAATGTCCATGCATGCTATCTGTAATCTGATCCTATACTGCACGCCTGCATGTAATGCCATTTAGTGTAAGTGCTACCATGGTAACGAGAAATATGTGAGGACTATTGGTCTATAACAAGAAGCTAGTGATCATTCAGTGGTTTACTTAAGTTTTCAGTTGCCAGGCATGTGTCTTCTTCAGTCTCCACCATGTCTTCCTCTCTGCTCAGCTTTCCTCAAACGTCCCAAAGACATGCATTAGGTTATTTGGTCACTCTAAATTGGCCAGGTGTGAGTGTGTACCACTAGTATTGACGTGACTTTGTGAATAACCATGGATGCAGAAAGGACATACTAAATAGAGGAAGAATGCACACAATGCAACACTTTGGATAAATAGGCATGATAGATTGCTAATATTCCTCATTATTCAGAACTTTTTACCCATTTATGCTGCTAACATTTTTAAAGTACGTATAGGTTAAAGGCATAAACCTCCAGAGACTTTTGTTTTGGCATGTTGAATTAGCTAACTATGTATGGTGAAGCCGGCAGCATGGTGACAGCAAGAAGGTCCCGGGTTCAATCCCAGGGTAAAGTTGTCTGGGTCCATTCTGTGTGGAGTCTGCATGTCCTTCCTGTCTCTACTCCGGTTTACTTTGGGTACACCGGTTTCGTCCCACAGTCCACAGTTGTGTTAGGTTAATTAGTGTCTCTAATGTGGCCCTTAGTGTGTGACTGTGTGTGTGTGTGTGTGTGTGCCCTACAATTGGATTGGATCCTACCCACAGTTGCCGAGTGTGACGCGGCCCTGTGCGGATAATGCCGAAAATAATGAATGAATGTATCTTGATACTTTTTCAAATGCACACACATTCTCATTTGAAAATGTAATTTTACAGAGATATTTACATGGCTATTAATCTTCTATGTAAAAATTCTCCACATCATTCGATCACATTGAATTTTATTTCAAATTGGTGCTCATTGCTTAAAAAATAGGATTTCTTCATTGAGAAAAAATTAATACCCAGCATTTCATGATAGAAAATGGGCTGTATAGTTTATCATCTGCAATGAAACGTATTCAAATTTCCTTATACGTTGTTGTTCAAATTGACAGTTAAAGCAAATGGGTTTCCATCACCCTCTCTTTCTAACAGGGTGGGAAATAGATGTAATCAAATAAATAATAGAGAAAAGAAACATCTCTTCGGGCAGTAGAACACTGTAATTAGGCAGTGACAAATTCCAGGTCCCTTTCCCCCCCCCAAGTGTGGAAAGTACACATGAATTGTGTGTGTGTGACTGCAGTGTGTGGGGTGGCCTGAAATAGGAACACAGCATTTGAAAAGGCGAATTGTACTAACTCAAAACAGAAAGGAAGGTTGTGGGAAAAGCAGAGCGTTATCCAATCACTCGCCTATTCTTCAGTTAGGTGTGATGCTGAATCCACAGTTCATGCCAAATCTGTTCCCCCTGTGCGTCTATGACAGGTGGTATGCATGAGTCATGTGAGATGCTAGTGGATGGGGCTAGATGTACCAGGTCACTCCTACATGCTTGACATTGAGGTATGTCTTTTCATTGGCACATGGTGATTCAGCCAATGACACTAATTGACAACAAGAAACTGCACAGATGCACACAAACACACGTTTGTTGGCAGGCATTGCATATCAAAGGCTCATTATTTACGCACTAGTCCCAAAAAAGCCTCTCTTGTTGCTATGCTGTTTAAGTGTCTCTTTCTCTTGTACTCTCTCCACACTACAACCCATTTAAGAGGGCAGGTTAATTTCCAGCTGGCACACACTTTAAAACTGCCTCCAGTGCTCAGCTAGCATCAGGATCCACTTTCTGCAGAGACTTTCACCAAGCTCTGTCCAGAAAGCCTGCTGTCTGACCTTCAAAACTGACGCTCACATGGTATTAAAATATGATACCTTAAAAAGGCTTTCTTCATTCTTAATGCAGTAATTAATTCTTTTGACATTTTAGTGGTTATGCAAGCTTGACATTTCCTGGTTTGATCAACTTAGCAAAGTTTGATTTGCCATTGATGGTAATGTTCTACTTCCATTTAGTTTTCTTAATGGCTACACAACACAATGTCACTTGTCCATATTAACATCTCAAAAGGTTTTAAACCTAAAATATTCACCTCCACCCCCCATCTCCAGAAGGTAGAGCGGCAGACACATGCTCACATCTTTTGCTTCCTAAAGAATTACAATTTTTAAACCAAGTAGCAAATCATCTTTTTAGATGAAATTAATTATTACAACCAGCATGTTATGTATTTTAAACTTTCACTGTGTAACAGCATTCATTGCAAACATATTTTCTCCAACTTAAACATTTACTTTGAAAAAACCAAACCTTTAATCACCACATCTTCAGGGACAAGCCTTGTTAATTTGCCTTGTTGTGCAACCCTCCCTTACCACTTTATTGCACTTTTCTACTCCACCCACTTGGAAGTACTTAAATCTCTAGAATTCACTGTTGTGTAGTACCTATAATGAACAAAGGAGCTTTGGAATAATGCTTATTCTCTAAACTTTACAGTTAGCACTAAGCACTCAAGCAGGTGATGTTCTTATCACTCCAGAAGACGTGCCTGATGGTGGTAAACTTCACCCCACTGCACTTACACTCGTGGATCTCTCATCACGTGTCTCAAGTTATAGACCATTAGTTTCCTAATTTATAGCATCTGAAATAGATTTATTCTCTTAACTTTATGCTCCAAATACCAACTACGTACTACAGTTAAGAAATTGGATTTAAAAAGTTTATCTTTTGGTTTTGATTACACAAGGATGTTGAATACAAGAGTACAGGGGTTAGACAATGAAACTGAAACACCTGTCATTTTAGTGTGGGAGGTTTGTGATGTATCTAGAGCCACGGTATCCAGGGTAATGTCAGTATACCACCAAGAAGGACGAACCACATCCAACAGGATTAACTGTGGATGCAAGAGGAAGCTGTCTGAAAGGGATGTTCGGGTGATAACCTGGATTGTATCCAAAAAACATAAAACCATGGCTGCCCAAATCATGGCAGAATTAAATGTGCATCTTAACTCCTCTGTTTTCACCAGAACTGTCCGTCAGGAGCTCCACAGGGTCAATATACACGGCCCGGCTGCTATAGCCAAACCTTTGTCTAAAACCAGGTGTTTCAGTTTCACTGTCCAATCCCTGTAGTTACTATAACTGTACACATACCTAAGTATGTAAACCTATGCGTTACCATAGGTCACAGCTCTAGCAGGGCAGAAACTCAATGTTTTGATTTGTTAGACAGGTGGCATCCTATTAATGTAACATATTAAAAGTCATTGCACACTTTAGTATGACCCATTCAGCTGTCTTTGTGTCTAGGAAGACTGCATACCTGAATACTTGTGCTGCTTTCAGCAACGATGACTTCAATAGCTGAACCTACTAGAAAACCCTTAGAAAGTGAGCCTATAAATGTATGCCAATACAGTGTATGTGCTTGTAAACAGTTAAATTTGGTCATTGGCTACCTCATGCTTAGTGGTCATATTTCCCAGTTGCCTAGCAACAGTTCTCATGACTTTTACCACTTACACACAAGCAAATTGAGTGTTCATCTTCCCATGTCGAAAGCATAAATTCACAAGTTCCATTTGAATGAACCTATAATCCTTACAGGACTAAGAGCCTCATCCGCATAGAGCTCACACTCTTTTACCTCTTGCCCTGATATAACGTTTCATATTAAACATTATCATGGATTTAGCTGTCATTATGGGGGCTTTTTACAGAGCCCCATTACAGAGAGCTAGGAAGTTGGACATGGTACACTATCCTTGGGAAAGCTGACGCTTAGGGGCTTTATATGGCAAGCTTAGGGGAGGTGGGAATTGAAGTTTTAACGTGGAGAGCAACAATTCGGAACCCTCCCTTTGACTGTGACACACTTATGCTATGAGATTATAATAGCTTAGTGACTTACAATTCAAATTTAATGAGGCCTTAATGGGTTCATCTTAAACCCACTCCATATAATACAGTTAGGATTTACAGGTTTACATTAACATACTACATGCTCACTGTATGTCCTATAGTTTAGTATTTGTTACTTTTAGTTCCTCCTTTGCATACTGTGCAACAAGTATTCTTGCTGATTCTGTAGTTATGGATTTTACAGCGTTCACCTTACTAGCCTGATGCCCTAGACATTCTACCTTTCATATCCAGGACATCCTATACATAGATACTAGACCAATTTAGAGTGACCAATTTACCTAATTTACCTTATTATACCTTTACCTTATTGTGATTAAACTGAGAGCACCGGGAGAAAACCCACACAGACACAGAGAGGATACCACATATATTAAGTCTAAGGTAGGGATCAAACCAAACTTTGCAGACAATTGCACCACTGTCCTGCTCTATTTTGATTGGATTAACCCTACAATCGAGGCTGACTCTCGGTCACTTGATGGATCATCGATCTCATGTTTAATTGATTTCATCGATGAGATCCATGCAGTATTTTGGCAGGATAATGGAGTAGTTTGCCATTGCTTTTTTCACCCCTCCCCATTTATCCGGGCTTGGGACCGGTGTGCAGCTGTTTCCAGTTACACGGCTGGCGTGTTTGCATACACAAGTCAATGACAATTTAGAGACACCAATTAACCTAACACGCATGCCTTTGGACTGCGGGAGGAAACCGGAGTACCTGGAGTAAACCCACGCAGTCACGGGGAGGACATGCAGACTCCACACAGAAAGGACCCAAGTCGCTCCAGCCTGGGACCTGCTTGTTGTGAAGCGCGGTGCTACCCACCGAGCCACTGTGCTGCCCCTGCTCTATTTACCATAGTGCAAATGTAAAATACAACATATTTGTAATAATAATTATTATTAATTATTATAATTTTTACAACGTTTTCAGTCTGGGTGCTTTTTATAACTATCTAAGTATTCTGTTTAGAACTATTGATAAATGTTTAAATTATGACTTTACCAGGTGTGTTCAGCTCTCTTATATTTGAATCTTGTGGATGCCATTGGCTTTAAGCCTGGTTGTTTAGTTAAGTAATGAATAAGCCCCTCTTATTCATGTGTAGTCATTCATCCCAAGTTACTATTCCTTTGTATGATTATTATTTTTTGAGGATGTTGGTGCAAAGGATGCCCCTACAGCCTGGGTACTTCACAAGAATTGTAGGGGTGCATCTGTAATTGGCCCCTTCAGTGTTTGGAATGGTGTCTCTCAGAAACAAAACAGCCCTTTCATCCCTGTCATGGATGGCCTTCATGTTAGGTTTAAAGATCTTAGACTAAACCATTATTCTCCAGTAGTTTAGCCTGGTATGCCTACAGCTCACTAAGTCTGCAGCTTTCAGCTGGATCTTATGCCCAGCGTTTAATAAGAGATGGCAAACCAGGAATTGTACATAAATTATCTATACAATGCAGAGATTCTATTGGTCAGAGTGGGTGATTGCTAAATCCAATGAGCTAGCATGCAGTGTGAAAAACAAAATGGAATGAGCACTTATGATTGACAGAACACAGTTCACTACTAGCTACAAAAGGAGATATGCCTTATGTCCTCAGCCATTGAAGCACAACGTCATAGCTGGAAGGCACAGACAGCACTTGCACAGAACATATGGAAAGACATAATGGGGGTGTTTTGATCTCAGGTCATTGCAGATAATGCACAGTAGTCCAGCCAAACACACATCGCCCAGTGGCAGAACATGGACCAGCACTCACCATGAACAGGCATAGACATGTGGGGTCACTCTATATAGCAAGTGAGCAGTCACTGCTTTGTCACAGAGAGCACCACACAAGGCACCACTACATGACCCAGGTCTGCAACATGAAGAAATGCCTAAAAATACAGTAAATGAAACCCTCCAGCAAGAGAGGGCATTTAGCAGAATAAGATCAAATTAACAGCATACTAACTTTTATTCAACTGGTTTTCTCATTCCCCAAAGAGATGGAGCCTAATGTTGGGTGTTTACAGGTAACATCAATTAATTTATTTGAAAATAATCCATATAACATTTATCAACCAATTTATCACTAGAACAGACCTGGAAAATGCATGTTTGCACATTACAGTATGGGAGAGGCCATTCCTTCATTTTGCTTTCTTCATGCAGACATACCAGCCTTTTGGACTCTCTTTTTCGCCTTGGGTATTCACCAGATGTTTGGCAGCTGCGTTGTTCAAAGATCCGCCCATATCTAGAAAACTGGCTCATCTGTGCTTCATCCCATGATCAGACACAAGCAGAGTTCTGCTTCGTATACAGCAGTGGGGATTCGAGCCAAATCTGAAAAGGATCAGTCTAGTGCCTTTCAATTTCAAAAAGGGTTTTGATTACTAAGCTATTTCCAGATTGGGCAGAAACTTGGTGAGAATGATTGCCACAATAGTGACACTAACACCAATAAGCAGCCAACATACAATGGGTATAGAAAGTATTCAGACCCCTTAAAATGTATCACGCTTTGTTTCATTGCAGCGATTTGCTAGAATCAAAAAAGTTTATTTTATTTCTCAATAATGTACATTCAACATCTGCCATTCTTTCTTGCAGATCCTCTCCAGTTCCGTCAGGTTGGATGTTGAACGTTGGTAGACAGGAATTTTCAGGTCTCTCCAGAGTTGCTCAATTGGGTTTAGGTCAGGGCTCTGGTTAGGCTAGTCAAGAATGGTGACAGAGTTGTTCTGAAGCCACTCCTTTGTTATTTTAGCTGTGTGCTTAGGGTCATTGTCTTGTTGGAAAGTGAACCTTTGGCCCAGTCTGAAGTCCTGAGCAATCTTGAAAAGGTTTTCTTCCAGGATATGTCTGTACTTGGCTGCATTCATCTTTCCTTGCAACAAGTTGTCCCGTCCCTGCAGGACGCCCCATAGCATGATGCTGCCACCACCATGTTTCACTGTTGAGGCTGGTGATGAGCAGTGTCTGGTTTTCTCCACACATATCCTTTAGAATTAATGCCAAAAAATTCAATCTTCGTCTCATCAGACCAGAGATTCTTATTTCTCATAGTCTGGGAGTCTTTCGTGTGTTTTTTGGCAAACTCTACGCAGGCTTACAGATATCTTGCACTGAGGAGAGGCTTCCGCCACTTTGCCATAAATCCCCGACTGGTGATAGTTGACTTTGTGGAACTTTCTCCCTATTGCATCTCTGGAGCTCAGCCACTGTGATCTTTGGGTTCTTCTTTACCTCTCTCACCAAGGCTCTTCTCTCACGATTGCTCAGTTTGGCTGGACGGCCAGGTCTAGGAAGAGTTCTGGTCGTCCCAAACATTTTCCATTTAAGGATTATGGAGGCCACTGTGCTCTTAGGAACCTTGAGTGATGCATACATTTTTTGTAACCTTGGCCAGATCTGTGCTTTTCCACAATTCTGTATCTGAGCTCCCTGGGCAGTTCGTTCGACCACATGATTTTCATTTGCATTGACATGCACTGTGAGCTGTGAGGTCTTATATAGACAGGTGTGTGCCTTTCCTAATAAAGTCCAATCAGTTCAATTAAACACAACTGGACTCCAATGAAAGAGTAGAACCATCTCAAGAAGGATAACAAGAAATGGACAGTGTTAGGGTTTCTACCTTCCCCCCGGAGCGTTGGGCTGTCCTCGCCGGTCACAATTACAGAGCAATCGGTGAGGCGGTCTTTTATCCACTATCTTGATTATGCCCTGATCCTGAACAGCTGCCTCATGTCCTATAAAGGTGGGGTTTTCAGCGCTGTTCGGCGTCGGGTCATCATCATCGCGTCAGTATTCCATCTCCGCGTCTGACCACCCATGCCCTTGCGCCCTTCCGCGTCCCAAGAGATAAAAAAGTGGTAAAGTCCGGGGGCTTCTAGTGCTGATGGACTTGTACGGGCGGGTAACCCCCGAGGTAAAGTTAGTTTATTAGGGGCTCTTCCGTTGGCACCTACCTAGCCTCACTCCAGCCGGGTATTCGTCCTTAATAGGACGTGTCCCGGTCTGGTTTCTTCCCTTTCGAGCTCACGCTTGCCCTCTGGTGCTTCGGCGCCGCTCGCGATCTATTTACGTTCGCGCTCTCGCCCTTTTGGCGCTTCTGCCACTTCCGCGCTTTCTTCGTCCCCCCGCGCTGCATGCGCATTCGAGTTCTCGCTCGCCCTCTGGCGCTTCGGCGTCCTTTGGTACTCTTTAGAGCAGCCACCCGGTATGGCATTAGAGGCATGCGCGTTCCGGCGCTCTGGTGCTTTGCGCTCTCTTCAGTGTGTTTCTAGTCGGTCGCAGCCAGCCCGGCAATCACGCACTCTATAGACGTTATTATAAGTTCTATTAAGCTACATGCACATTCGAGCTCTTGCTCGCTGCCTAGCATTTGGACTACCTCCGTGCCTCGCCATTAAAGTGACGTCCCAGAACCGTGCTTTTGCACTCCTGCCCTGACTGGCGCTTCGGCGCCCTCTCGCAACAAGTTCGCGCGTTGCTCCCACTTGGGAAGCAACTTTGGCGTGCCACATTATACTTTCGGTTTTGTTATGTTAGGAGCCTGGTGCTCTGCCATTAACCCCTTTTTAGCTGTTTTATATTATTTCCCCATTCTTGTAATACGTAGTGGGATATGCTTATCCCGCATACCTGGGTCCAAAGAAATTCCACCACAGCTCGTAATAGTTTATAAAAGGTTTTTGCCCAATTTCAGAATGCATTACTGTTTGGTATGTTCTACCTTTTGCTGTAATGACATTGTGTACTCAAGCTTGATTTTCTTTTTTTTTTGGGGTTACCTAGGTTACCACATCAGCAACCACCAAACTAGCGGACTGGGCTGGCTTATCGGTTAAGGTACTGGCCTATGGACCAGAAGGTCCAGGGTTCATATCCCATCTTTGCCAAGCTGCCACTATTTATAATAATAATGATACATGATGTTTATATAGTGCCTTTCAAGGACCTTAACATGCTTTTAGTTTGGCTGAACATGTGACTTCTAACACTGGACAAACTATACAGATGACAAAATGAATAACAGAATACATGAATACATGAAATAGAGGTGTTTTAAGGTTAAATTTGAATGTAAAAGATTCTGACAGTTGGGTCCTAGAACAAGGCTTATTTTACTTGGCTTGTGGATTAAGGTCTTGATAAGTTGAAAGTTGCTTTGGATAAGAGAATATGCTAAATTACTAAATGTAAATTATACCACCAAGTCTGAGATCGGACTAGGGTAAAGGGGGTATCATCCACCGGCACTAAAACAACGCACCCTATCCAGCCCTCCGGTAGACTGCTACAGCTTATAAAAAATAGGGTTAGATAAACAGGGTTAGTGCAGATGCTTCCAGACGTGCATACTGCATTATACAATTAAGCAATTAACTTCCTACAGTGCTACCATAAGTGGAATATTATAATAGGGTTAGAGTGCCCAAACCAGTCATTATAAAGAAGAATGCACATGGAAAGTTCAGTGGCACCAAACCATAAAAGCAGGTCTGCAAAGATGTGGAAAAGCGTGACAAGAGTCATTCTTCACCATAATCTCAACAAGTGGGTGACTGCATGTGTGGCATATCGGGGTATGCAATATGTTTCATATATGACAATAACTTTATTGCCGTTTTTATCATGTGTGAGCTGACATCACGTTTGTCACTTGGCCGTGTTCTAGCCCCACAAACCAGGCTAGCGTTTTACCTTAAAGTTCAGGACTGAAACGAAAAATAAGTGAATGGACTGCTCTATGAGAATACGTACACCACCAACCTCACGCTCTTACACTTACTTTTGTAATTTCTTGAAAAAATGAGAAATGTCTTATAATCGTTTGTTTGGCTTTGAATGTTTGAATTTGAAACCTGCTAACTACATCAAAAATGAGTTGCAGTTAATGACAGCTTGACAACTGACTTCTTTCAGCAGCTGTGAAATTAGAATATGAAAATTATGACAAACATCTGGAGTCAACCGTGCATGACAGGCTTAATCCAGCCAAGGTCGCGACACAAAGACACTCAGCAAACCTTAGCAGAATCATTCAGCAAAAAGAGCCTTACGAAAAGAAAAGCAACAAATGTTACCAACTGCATTGCAAAAGACACAGTGGCTGTTCAGGTGGTTGATAGAGATGAGTTCAACCACTTTTGAATACTTCAGACCCAATATATAAACGGCCAAAGTATTGCCTAATTATTGTTAGATAAAGTCCTGGAAATGCTGAGATATCTTTTTGTCAATATCACACATCCCTAGTGGCACGTACAGTGGGGAGGTGCAGTAGTGCTCCTACAGTGAGGGTCAGTTTGGGTCGAATTGACACCTTAGAGGAAAGGGTCATTGCAAACTGATGCAAAGATGTTTCACTACATTTACATTTATATTGCTTAGCAGACATCCTTATCCATAGCGACTTACAGCTAATACATTTCTACAATACAAGCAATTATGGGTTTGGGGTCTTGCTCAAGGACCCAACAGTGGGTGGGATTTGAAACCTGGACCTTCCGCTCCATAGTATAGTATATTTTAGTGCTGAAGGGAGTCTTTCAGGATGAATTTTCACCATCAACACTGCACAGATGTTGACTATATGCTTTTTAAAATGACTTGCTATGGCCATCGCTACCACCAGATCTCAACCCACTGCTGAACATCTAAGAGAATATCTGTTTAGAAGTATGGTAAAACTGACTTCACATACATTTTATATATATATATATATATATA
>JAYJMA010000002.1:4637681-4666077 GCA_036873895.1 Parotocinclus cabessadecuia
AGGCTGCGTCTGAAATCGCATACTTTGACAGTACGCACTAGATTCGATTCAGTACGCACTGCTCGACCGTTAAAGCAAGTATGCAGTATATGCAGAACCTCGGACGCACTACGCCCGCCATCTTACCAATGTCATGTGACGCATGACGCCACACCATCAACAAAAAAATCACCTTCATTTATTTCATCAAAAGCCCAATTCGCCAACATTTATAATTATTTGAAAATATTTTTCAATTAAAATATATTTTCAATTAAAATATATTTTTTTTATATTTCATACTTCATCAGCATTGCTCCAGTTGAATCATGATAGGATAGTGTGCTTTGGTTGCATACTTAAAAATGGCTGCCAAATGAGGACGTCATCCGGGGACTTTCAAGCATACTTTGTATTCGGACACACTACGTGTTCTCGCCTACTGCTTTCGCATACTTTATAGTGTGTAAGTATGCGATTTCGGACGCAGCCTCAGACTTTTTGCCGGCTGTATCATTGAGTGGATTTCATTTTTGGAGAAAAGATGAGTAATCATGCTGAAAAATGAACTCTGTGAACCCAACTTTCAGTGTGGACCTGTGCCTGTACCCGATATGATTTTTTGTCTTTAAAACTAGTGTTGCAGTACTCGATTCTGGTCTCTGTCTCAAACTCATCTGGACAGAATAAATCAGTAAAATCTTCACTCTGTACGGCTGATGAAGTGTATTCAACTTCAGATGAGACTGCTGTATTTTATGCATATGGACTATTTAACACAAGGGTGCATACATTTCTTGTTTCATTTTAATGTTTCTGGTGGAGGCACCCAGTTCCTCAGAAGAAGGGCTGCTTCTTAAGGTCGATGAGGTTAGCTTACACAAAGGACATATGTGTTTTAAGTATGTCGGACATAAGGACCTATATAAAGCCATAATTCCAGCTCACAGGCTGAAGAGTTCCACATTGGCTTTGGATCCTCTCTCAAACAATCCAGGTTGCTTGATATGATGCTGTTCTTGTAATAAAGTTTTCTTACACAAGTAAGACGGTGTCAGTATATAGAATATACATCACTGATATCCTTGACTGTGAATTGACTGATATTAAGATTGAGTGTACCTTTTTGCATGCTTGCTTTATTTGGCCATGTTCACAAAATCTGTAATTATTATGCTTTCATATTTAATAAGAAAATGGATTGAATATATGTAGTTGGTTATATTCAAGTGATTTTATGTGGTGATTCTGATAAGTTTGTGAGAAGATGAATAGAATCATTGATTACTTTTTAAAGTTACATTGTCCTAGTTTGGCGTATTAAGACTGGAATAAAAAAAGAATTAGTAATAATTTTGGGCAATATACAGGGTAAATCAGAAGTCATAGGACATGTTGTGTGCTGCATTGTGGACTTTTTGTAAAGGCTGCTAAAACCATTGTTGAGGTTTCTTGGTCAGTAGCAATTCTTCAGACGATGACTATGATTCTTGTCGACCATAGTCCTGGTTTCTGTGAATCTGGATATGAGGGATGTAACAGTGCTGTGTGCAATTGGTGATCTTTCTGGGTATTGTTTAAACCCAAATTCAGCACAAAAAAGCGAAAAAAATTGTTGTACCTGGTACAGATGCTAAATGGAACGGGCACAAACCAGAGGTGTAAAACTGGAATAGACAGGTAAGCGAAGCAGAACCAGTACAAAGAGTGCCCAGAAAACCTCAAAATGATGTTCGGAAGTGGAGGGAAGGGAAGCCGTATACAATTGGACAGCCCATGTGGCAGGTAAAAAGAACCAAAAGCAGCTGACATAAACTATTCGGGAAAAGAGTGCTTCACTAACCTGACTGGGTTATTACATTATAAGTCACCGCACTTTTCTGTACAGTCAGGGCTACTGGCAGCGTTTTGAGCTTGCATGGCTAAACGCTTGATTTTATGGAGCAGTGAGTGAAATTAGGACCAACTATTTAGAACATGGTGTATGTAATCCTGAGCATGCAGTGTAATATCTTGTGGCATAATGAAGCATGAAAACTCTCATCATGGCATCGTGATGGGTTTTACATTGTAGCAAATTCAATCTAGTAAACAGCGTCTTAGAATTTAAGAGAAGATGGCATGCGCCACGAGCTGGTCATAATACATGCCTTGCAGCGATTGTGAATTTCTGAATCAGTGGCAGACACGTGGGCGTTGGAGCCAGCTCTACACCATCTGAATTGAAAAGGGGACAAATGGTCTTGAAGCAGCAGAGGAAGAAATCCTCACTGCGGTAATCATTTCGACTTGTTCAGAAAATCATTTATGTGGAATTATTACAGTGGGCCTGTAATTAGACATGCAAATTAGACAGAATTAGGAAACGATTCGCATATGAAAGGTCCATGTGCGTTTAGCGGAAGCCGTGAATGGGGCACAAGGGCTTTTCCTCTGCTGATAGGCTTCCTCCATCACACGATGCCAATGAATACATACAAAATTGATTCAGGAAGAGAAAGTCATTTTAGCTTTGATGGTTAGTGAAATAGAGCTATAAGTGTGTGTGTGTGCGTGTGTGTGCGTGTGTGTGCGTGTGCGTGCGTGTGTGTGTGTGTGAAAGTGAAAGAGAGAACGAGATAACACCTGTTTGTTCCTGCAAGGTGTTCATTAGTACAGATTTATGGGAGTGGATCATTATGGGATGGAGATTGGTTGATGTTCATTTTGATAGGGCATCCTTAGGGAAATCACCCAGGGTGGAAAAGGCAAGACCATTCTTGAGTGTATACATCTGGGCTTTAAATGCTTTAGAGGAGAAAACCACAGACACAGCATCTAGATACAACATTTTAGAAGTGTAGTACTGTAAACAAAATGCTAGGCCATCGTTAGATGTTGTTTTAGCAGTATTATAATTCTCTTTTATAGTAACAGAACCAACCAGAATGGCAACCAAAACAGTACCTTCTTGAGTGCTACCTTTACAAAAAAATCTTCTTCAGCCTGTAAAAGGGTTAACACGACATGCAAATAAATCCACCAAATGCTAGTGCTGCCTAGCTTTAAGTTTTAGCTTTAATACTTGCCACTTTAACCTGTTGACTTTATAGCTGTTTTTCCTTAAAATAAATCTACACGGTCATTCTTAAATAGCTAAAATGATGGTAAAGCTAATCTAATGGTGGCTTAAGACGTTTGCACAGTACTGTATGTTGCAGAGGTGATCGTCATTTCTTTGCAGTATGCACTTTGCAGTAACATATAAAGTGTCCCATTAGTTCTGCATCATAGGACATAATAAAAAGGCAAAACAAAACACATCAACTGAGTCAAAACAGTGTATAGTCTGAGCAAGCGAGCATACTTGTTCTTGTGGCTTTGTAGCATGATTGGCTGTGGTTGTCATGCCAAGCGTCTGCATAGAACTGTAGCCTATTACAGGAGAACCTAGTAACGTAGGAATCTGTTAAAACGATTAGCTAAAATATTGTAATCAGAATTTAGTACAGTACTATATACTGTAACATCCCATGTCGAGCAGCTCTGTACAGTGTCTTAACACTGAGTCTGTTCGAGACTCGGGTTTGAGTCATAGCTCGGGTATCATACACACCACGTCTGAGGAAGCAATCGGATTAAGAAATCAACTAAAGAAAGCTGGATTTTATTTGAGTAATCAGATTTTTCAGTGCATGTACATCACTACTCCAGTAAGTTGTCTCAGTCTGCACAAGTTTTTTTTAAATTTATTTTTACTAGGAATAAAGCAATTGAGGTAAAATCTATTTTACAAGGAAGATGAGAGACAGTACAAAGTGCAAAGTGCACTTTGTACTGACAAGACATTATATTTACAGAAACAATATCACTACATTATTGACAACATATCAGAAAATAAAACATAAAAATAAGATACCAATTTGAAAATCTTATTTTTAGACTTCGATATTACAAGTACAAACCAAGCCGAATTTCTGATAGTTTTTTTTAAAAGTAGATAATGTTGTAAATGACTCCATCCTTAACTTGCCCTGCAGATTGTTCCAAGACCATGGGCCAAAATAACATAGGGTCATCTTACCTGACTCTGTGCGTTTGAAGGGCATCTTAAACTGCAGCCAGCTACTAGCTCTAAGACTGTGTGCATTCTGAAGTGGAATAAAAATGGAATCACAATTTATCTGTGAATACGGAGTGAAGTAAATTGAACAAGCATGACTTGTGATAAGTGACTAGAGTTGTTGAGGAAGCGGCCAGCAGAATCAAACATGGTTGCCAGGTCATGCATATTCTAACAATATTTCCTTCTTTAGGTCTTGTTGCCAAAAACCCGGATGTTTTTTTTTTTTTTTCTGATGACACTGGAATTAAATTCAAAACTAGTGAAATGTCTAGAAAACACTTTTATTTTAAGAAATTAAGAAATATTATTTAATTAGCAGAATTTTAAATTTATGTTACATCTTTCTGTGAGATTTGGCTGGTGGCAAAGTAGAAATCCAATTATGGCCCTATTTTTTTAAGTGCATGCAAACTCCTTGATTGGGTTACTGACAAAAACTGGTCTTCTGCAGTTATTGGATTATTTAGTGGATGTAAACGCACTCACTGGCCCCGTGGTCCCAGCCTTTTCAGGGTCTACTTTTGCCTGCACCCAATTATTTAATTCTGTTATGCACTCTGAACTCATTCTTTCATATCTCAGATTTCTACTTCATGTAAATAATGACAGTGTACTGTACATATATAGTAATACAGAATAGTGTTAATTCCATTAGGCCTCAATAGAGGGCGCTGTTCCTTCCAAGTTCTGTTATTAGATGCTTTACAGACACCAAACCCAAATATCCTAAGGCTACCAAACGAAAGCACATCCTCTGAGTATATTCTCCAGTCTTATACTGTGCTCTTTAAATCCTCATCCACCCAGTGATGAGCTGCTCAGAAATCCAGGCGCTTCTGAAATACACGCGATAGGCCATATATCTCCAGGTGGAGTTCACATGCTCATGTCAGCATGAATCTGGTGATTTAGAGGATTAGTGGATACTGTGCAAGTCATCATCCTAGTAAAATACGTGGTTAAAACCTGATGGAGAAATACGGAACCAGTCCGGTTGTAACATTTTGTTGCTGTTTTCCAGTCTGTCTCTTCTTTCTCATGCGATTAGTCAGGTCAAAGTTCAATTTATTTCTATAGCACTGTTTTACAGTGGTGCATTGACTCAAATCAGCTTTACAATATTAGATTAACCCAAATTGAGCAAGCCTAGGGCAACAGTGGAAAGGAAAAAAAACTCCCTGAATATAGAAGAAAGAAACCTTGGGAGGACCAAGACTCAAAAAGGGACCCGACCTGCTTGGGTGACCTAGATGTTAATAGTTAAGTTGTAGTAGTAGTAAAATAATACAAGTAAAAGTAATACAATAGTAAAAAAGTAAATGGTACAATTTAAATTAATAATAATTTTGAAAAATTAAATAGCGAAATATATTTAAGATTATGAGTCTCAGTGGTAAGTTATTGGAGGCACATCGTCTCCTAATGACTAAATGGCGGTGGGAGTTACTACACTCTGGTGTGACTGGTTTCTGTTGATGAAGACCAGTAGAGTGATGTTGAGGTAGAGGGACTTCTAAGCGTGTAAATGTAGTTAATTGGTTAGTAGCACATAGTCTGTTAATAATCACCGATGCCAGGTGCAGCATGAAACTCCTGCAGTTCTCATGAACCCAGTGAACCCACTGGGGCTTCAGCACCATGGACGGAGCACAGAACCACCATTGATCTAAAAGCAACAGCTCACTAAAAAAGAATAGCGTTAATACAAAATCTGCATTGATCACACATTTCAGATGTACATACATAGATCCACTTTTCAAATACATGCATTAGGTTAATTTGTCACTCCAAATTGGCCAAATGTGAGTTTGCCTGACTAGTAACCTTGCTTATGTTGTGAATATAAATTGCTTCTGTTGAGACGGTGACGAAACAAATAAACAAATATCTGTATGTCTGGAATGCAGTATACTGTTAAAAACCAGATGGTTGTTGTAGTCAATACATTTCTGAGACATAAAGGCAGACGTAGTTAGCTGAACAACTTTCACTTTGAAGCGATGAGTACCCTTTGAAATTGTACTTTCAGTACTGTAAAAAACAAGTTCTTACTCAATTCCAGTCAACGTTTGGAGAACTTATCCAGTGTGATCTGACACCTTCTCCTAACGGACCGAACTTGAACATCAAGAAAGTGCTGGGCGTGGTCACCTCCCACTGGTTTTGCTCTTTTCAACACAACTTTTGGGGATTCCTGACCTTTGATAAAAGCATAAATTCTCCCGGGGATCCCAAAAATCCTCCCATAAATAGCTGATCCGCTTTGCATCTGCTAGGCGGCGACTTGTGGCTTCTTTTTCTTATTCTCTTCTCATGTTCTTTGGTCCGATTAAGCGGAATTTTGGACCAAATAAGCGAATAACATTACACGTATATAATAGGATTTGGTCCGAACAAGCAGCTGGTCCGGATTTGAATGTGTGTGTGTGTGTATATATATATATATATATATATATATATACACACTGCATTAAATAGAGGGCATCAAATAAGATTACACCATACACATTTTTCACAGTCGTCTTTTTTTTTGCTTTTCTTCTTTAAAAAATGTAGAACTTTTTCGATGATTCTAGCAGTCTATTCTTGTGGGGACATTTGGTTTTTACAATAAACTATAAACATGACCACACATTTTGTCTTCTTATCCTTTACCATTTACATAAATGACAGTGAAGGATTTACACTTAAACCTTAAGCTCAGTAACCTAAATCAAATCTTATGGCTCTTTTATTTTTTCAGTTGATAGTTGCACGTAGTCTAAAAAAAACAAACAAAAAAACCCAAACAATGAACGAAGTAAGAACTGGAAAAATAGTCCCCCTGAGTGAAACTTGCAACTTGTCCTTAACACTGTGGGGACTTTTCATCCTCACATGTATAGCAATAGAAGAAACACACACACACACACACACACACATACACACACACACAGTCCTGTCAGACATAGATGATCATTTCCAGTTGCTGTACAAAAGGCTGGGACCGCAAGCGAGGATAACTGAAGACAGATAACATATGACAGGTGCCATTTGATATTAATGGCTTTCATCATTAAAAAAGCCTTTTGGGAAGAGAAGGGTAAAGAGGAAATCATCCCCATGATTAATGAATCTGTTATTATCTCAGAGATGTAATATTCCCTACGCTTATGATTTTTTTTTATTGCTTTAATGCATTGTCTGTGATGTAGAAGCGAGTCATGTGTAATTACCATTTCACACAACTGGTATCCTCTACCAACAATAAAAACAGACTGTGCTCTGATGTCCATGTGGTTTATTAAGTAATTACACAGTTTATAATTACATAATTAAGCCAATATAGGGTGGGCGATGTGGAAAGTTATATCACATTACTTACAAAAAATTGTAATGTTTCCACAAAGCATTTAAAACAGAAACGCAAAGAACGAAAATGTTCTTATTAATGTATTATGCTGGTTCTGCCCACTTTGGGAGGTTGATTGTTACCTCAGGTTGCATAGTTTCTCTGTGGATTGGCAGGTTTCCTTTAGGTATTTTGGATTCTTCACAAAAACAAAACGGTATGTGAACCATGGATGAAATTTTGATTCCAAATGTGAGGTGGGGGCCACACAACTGGCTTGAGCACGGGGTTGGTGGGTGCGGGTGTTCTTGGGGGAGGGGGGTATTTACACTGCTTGAACGAGTGTCAGAATAGAGAATCATCTGTATTTTTTCTGCAGTTTCACATTAATGATGTGTAATTTATTCAGAGACGATATGGATGTATAAAATCAAATTTGTAATTCGAGGTTCTAATGTGTTTTCCCCCACAAACGTTAACTGTTGGTGTTGTTAAACAGTTGCTGCACACAAGTAATACATACAATAATCATGAAATAATTTAAAATAAAATAAAAGTAATACTACTACTACTAATAATAATAATAATAAGTGAAATCTGTTAGATGTCAGTTGTGTTTGGGTCAGGTGTTGTAGGCCAGTGTGAAAAGGTGGGTTTTGAGTTTTTGGAGGAGGTGTTGGATATCTGTAAATTGTTGTAATTTTTACTATAATTTGTAATTATGTTAATTATTATGTTATAATAATAATTTGCTGAGCTATGAGAACTGTGCATAAACAGGAATTCTTATCTCACAAAAGCAGGATATGTCATTTTATGGAAACATAGATGGACATATCAGACAAGTAAAACTTACATTTTTACTCCTAAAGAAGTCTCTTATATTCTCTTTTTGTTTCTTAGACATCCTGCCACCTGGCTGTGCCTAATTACCAAACATGCATACACAGATAAATACTCAAACGGTATTGTAAATGTAACTCTTCAATACTAAAGTCCGTCTAGCTGAAGTGACCCAGGTAGAACAAGCAACCAACATGTTAACTTACAGTGGAGATAGACAAAGACTGTCCTGACCAACTAACAACACACTAGTGTGTGAAAAGACGCTCAGTCGCCATTGGGACGGTACTAGCCTAGAGGTTAAGGTACCAGACTTTGAACCTCATGGTCCAAATCCCACCTCTGCCAAGCTGCCAAAGTTGGGTCCTTAAACAAGGCCCTCAATCCACAATGCTTGACTTGTATCGGATTGTATAAGTTACAAGACGCTGTGGATAAGGGCATCTGCAAAATCAGTAAAAACAGACTGTGCTTTGATGTCCATGTGGTTTATTAAGTAATTACACAGTTTTTAATTAGGTAATTGTGACAATTTTGGGTGGGCGATGTGAAAAGTCCACAGTGATGTTTCCACAAAGCATTTAAAGTAAATGTAAATGTAAAAAAAATGTAAATGTATATGTTTCCAACCAGGTGAATTGACAACAGGGATGGCCAATCACACGATGGAAATAAACGGCAAAGCCACTCAATAAGCTTGTGGGTGGTTTAAAAGGAAACGGGGTTCAGCTTATGCCACCATTTTATGCTTGGTCCTAGTGCTTGGCCTGGCTCATTATATAAAGCATAATATTGTTTTATCGTATAATATGCCGGACCAAAACTGCCTTTTGAAAAAGTGCATCCCCCCTTAAAATTATGTCCCTAATGTGAACTCTTTTGAAGTCTTTCTTCAGGAGTGGTTTCAGATACATGCCAGATTTCTGCCAGTGGCCACTCCCATTATTATTAGAAATACTGCTGTCGTACTGGGTGTACTTGGTCTGCAACAGTGTTTAGGTAGGTGATACAAGTTAACATCCACATGAATACCCGAACCCAAGGATTTCCAGCAGAATAAGGAGTGTGATGATATGGTCAAATTTATTTCATCTGTTACCTTACCCTACTGTTTTGGCTGATTTAGTTTTAGCTTGGTCTTGACTCTCATAAGAATGTTCAGAAAGTGTGGAGTCATTTAATAAATTAACTACAATAATAATAGTTTAATAATTCAGTAACATTATTTCCTGTATTGTTTGCTACATCACAGTATTTTAATTTGAGACTAGACTCAGACTTGCATAAAGTGTTGAGTACACACCTGAGGGCATAAAGTTAAGAATAGTCTTTATTATTGAACTTAGAATTTTAACAAATCACAATCTCAAATGGAATTTCATTCCTGCAGTCCTTCTCATGCGTCTTCGGATCTATCCAGATGGGTTTTTCTGAATACTGAGATCTAGACTAAATGGGAGTCTCAGTAGTTGAGAAATTCAGCTTATCATATTGTTATTATGAGAGCCACAGTGCCACAGTGTTACATGGATGGATGAGAGAGATGGAGGAAATAGGTGGAGATAAGGCTTTAGCCTGAACACACACACACAGTATTCAAGCACGTTCATGCAATGTTCCTTCCCCTTACCTCATAGCCTGCTCAGATCTGGCCTGACATCACCCATACTCCCAAATCTGATTGGTTGTGGTGGGCCAGAGTGAGAGTGGGTTCCTGATGCAGTTTGTGATAGAGACAGGGAGGGAGGGGTTATTGTAAGAGACCGGTGTTACACTCACACGCACACACTCCCCCCATCAGCATTGCACAGCCCTACTGAATGGGAAGGACATAGTTTTCATAGTGAAAATTTGAAGGTCATTTTGCAGAAAAAGCGGTGGCGCCTTCTTAAAGAACTCCGGTTATGAGGGCTGGGAGCCTCCCTGTGCCAATCAATGTACCCCTCCTAGAGAGCAGGCTCCAATCCATGGACCCAGGATACACAAAATATATGTGGGAGGACTAATTGAATAAAGTTGGCACAGCAGGATGGCAGCAAATTGGCAAGATGTGGTGGCCAAGAAGAAGTCTGGTACATCTTACTTAGTGCCAGAGGTTTCTCAACACCTGCGCGGTAAGAGCATAATTCTGCCAGGTTTTTAGAAAGCAAATTTTTGAAAAGTTAGTTTGTTATTAGCTAACCCTGTATTACTACAAAAGAAGTTAGGACACGATTAGCCTTACTACTTGGTTTTATGACTTGCGTTATAAATAGTTTGTTATTAATAGTTTAATTTTTCAAGGTATCTTACTTACATTATTCATTATTCTTCACATTGTATTCCTGCTTGCCCTGGTCATTGTTGCAGGAACCCATCACCTTTGGAGAACACAAGCTGCAAGTAAAAGGGTACACTTTTTTTAGTTGGAAAATTAAACTATTAATAACAAGACCCTAGTCCATTACAGGGCAGGCAGGGGTCACCCTTAGTACAAAATTGAATATGAACAACTGAGCTTATAAAATACATAATAAATAATGTTAAGAAAATTACATATTCATTTGGCACACTTAAATAACCTGCTGTGCAACTGGCACTGGTGCAATTCTGCTGCTCCGTAAAAGGAGTCACATTACGCTTCAAGCTGTTAGTTATTTTTATTATTGTTTTATTTTATTTAGTTTCAACTTTTAGTTTAAATTATTATTTATTTATACTTTTTAAAAATAAATTGGTCAAAAAGGTATAAATTAGGTAATTAAACAGCATATCATAGCTGATATATAAATATAAAAATGTTTCTCAGTCCTAAGTTTCTCAGTTCCTCCAGTAAATGAAGCTGGGTGTGTAATAGTTATGGTTACCATATAAATATTCATAAATTTGTAAAAAAAAAAATGTACGAAAACAGTAAGAATGCTAACCCTATTTGAATCCTTAAACATTTGTCTTTGTAATGAAGGGACGAATATTAAGCTCTTCACAACTGACCATAACCAGTAAATATGTCATGCAAACAATGTTGTAAGCAAATTTTACTGGACTCAAATTGTGCAATGGGAAACTTTGTGTTATTTGTGGTATTTTTGTCACGTGTTCTCCATCATGTGCTTTGTTGGGCTGATTAGTTGGATGTTTAATGGTGTGCGCACACTATACCTATCAATCAGGATCAATCAAGATCACCCAAAGATCTTATGAACTTAAGATTGTTACACACACACACACACACGCATACACAATATGACTTTTCAGCATTATTAATAAGGTTCATAAATATTTGACCACTTTGCCGTAATTTGATGAAGCTGTTAATTCATACAATTCTTTTTCTAAATCCTGAGCTGATTGCCTCACTCACACGCACACACACACACACATGCACACTTGACACAGTGACCGAGTTCCATTGTTTAATCTGTCTGATAGCAGTTAGTCATTAGGCTGGCTCCTGCTGTCTCACTTACTGTATGTAATATTATTTGCCGTATTACTTAGTTCTAATAGAGCTTATAATTTACGTAATACAAACTCCATTATTAAAGCAAACACATTTTGACCTGTACAGTATGTAATAGTAATTAGTTTGTTATTGGCTCATTTTGTGTGGTAGTAATTGTAGAAGCTTTAAATATTGTGACATTATTCACTGTAATTCTAAACAGCCTGTGGAAGGGGACCATAGATGTTCGAGCTGGGATCAGGAGGGATGCTGATGTGAATCTGTGGTTATGCATTGAGGCATGATGGCAAAATAGATCTTATGGATCACAGAATCCGATCTCATACAGCAGGGAGACTGGGACATGCTACCAGATTGCTTTGTCTTCTGACCAAGGATTTAAAATCAATGAAAACTACACTGACTGGCTAAAAAGAAGTCAACATTTAGATTCGAATAATAAGTTACAAGCAATGGAAAAAGGTCATGTGGTCTGATGAGTCATGGACTTGTATTCCAGAGCAGGGGTGTCACTATACAGTGAGTCAAAAGTCACAAGACATGTCATGTGCTACGTCGAACTTTTCGCAAAGGCTTTTAAAACCGTTGTTGGTCAGTAGCGGTTTGTCAGACCGCTACGTTTCTTGTCATCCACAGTCCCGGTTTTTCTGAATTTGGCTATGAGGGATGTAACAGTGCTGTGTGAAATTGGTGATCTTTTTGGGGGTCGTTTGTTGAAGTCTGCACCTATGCTATGGCAGTTGTGTTCCCCAGACATCAATTCCATCTTCAGCCTAAAGATAGGCCCCCCCTCACCCATTACCCACTGGGGTATTCTGATATGTCATTTTCTCTTTTATTTCTGAATTAAAATGATTTCTTGTGACATTTGACTCAATAATAATATTAAACGTTCAGACATGCAACATCTGTTGACAGGATCTGTACTTGGAGCACATGGTCTCACCGTAGAGATTTTAAGCATTGGGCAGTTTCAGAAACTAGTAAGCTTAATGCTTTTTCGTAAATGTGAGGAAATCAGACTCTTTTAAATCATGTACATCATATTACTAATATATTATTAAACTATATAATAATAAGTAATATTATTAAAATAATGAAGTCATCATTAGTCATCAAGGGCAAAGTTAGAGAGAATATGAGGACAAATCTTCCAGAAGAGTATGTCGATCCTGAGGTGCACAAAACGAAAAAAAAAAGGTCTTCCAAAAAAAGAAATCAGCAGTGGCAGAGATCTTTGGAGGACTTTTTAAAAAAAATGTGTATATACGGTATTAACAAATTGAATTAAGCTGACCAGACAACATGAAATATGCTGTATTCACATTGTTTGCAATAAATAAAGTGATTTACAGAAGAATTAGGCACAGTTTTAAGTGGAATTGTAGTTCTCTATCTATTGTGAGTAACTAAGCTTGCTGTTGTATTCTGTTTCAGATGAGCAAGAGGCTGTACAGAAGCGGACCTTCACAAAATGGATCAACTCCCATTTGGCAAAGGTGAGACCTATGGCCTGGGTGTTTGCTTGATGCTGTTCCACATGGTTTGAAGAATATAGATCGTCTACACATAATCACGTGCAGAAACTCACGATCACCTGACATGCAGTGTTCTTATTCTGTTTGAGTCTTAGCTTGTCATGAGACTGGCGGTACTTCTATCGCTTACAGTGTGCTTGAGTACATTAAACCAGCTGACTCGGCTTATCTGTAAAGCTTTAAGTCAGGATTGCACTGTAAAGCTGCATTACAAATCCAAGTTCACTCACACACTTCGTCTTGTGCAGAGTCAAAGTCTTAGAACAAGGAGGTCCTGGGTTTAACCCCATAGTAGAGTGACCTGGATCCCTCCTGTGTGGAGTCTGCATGTCCTCCTCGTGTTCATGTGGGTTTACTCTAGGTGTTCCGGTTTCCTTGATTAGGATAAAATTAGCCCTGAACCTGTGTATATATGACTAGTTTCCCCCACAGTCCAAAGACATGCTTTAGGGCAATTGATTAGGATAAAATTAGCCCTGAACCTGTGTATATATATGACTACTTTCTATATGCCCTTAAATGTACCTTACATCGTGTAACCTTACGTCTATACAAACAATTGTAAAACTACTTCACAACTTATTTTCAGTAATGTGTTTGTTACCTAATGAGCACGTTTTGATTATTTCCACCTCGCTTATCCTGGTCAGGGTTGGGCATCTGGAGCCTGTTGGAGACTGTGGTGGCTTAGTGCTTAGTTTTTCCTACTGGACTGATAACCTTTCATCTGTTATTAAACATGGTCCTGCATTAAATGACCAGTTTAATCATGCCATTATCATAATTTAAAAAACCCTACCTCTTCCAAGCTGCCACTGTTGGGTTCTTCAGCCAGAACCTTAAACCACAAGTGCTTCGGTTGTATCAGCTGAAAACCTTTATGTATAAAGGTGTCTGCTGAATAACTGGATGTAAATATTTGGTTTATTTAAGTCAGCTCACAAACTTCTTCTTGAGAAGACTGGCCAAAGAGATGGTTTTTTTTATTGTGTTTATCTTGATTTGGTCTCTTTATTAACTTTATCTCAGGTGGAGCTGCAATTTACAAATTAGGACTGACCACTTAGAGACACTGTTAATGTGTTTGTAATTATGCTATTTTGGCTTGTTAATCTCCCCACTTAACCCTTTTCTGTGTGTTATTGAGGAGCGTGTCGAGAGTGACTGCTCCAGCCATCCGCAGCACAATTATCCCATCCATGAGCCCACTCAGCAACTCCACAGATCCGGGGTGATTACTGCACTTGTCTTTGGTGACATGGAGCAGAAAATTTGTTTGAAATGTTGATCTGTGGGCAATCGTGCCCCGACATGATATTTCGTATGTCACTGCGCATCGGTGCCTCGGCGGCACAAAACTGCGGACTGTTAAATATTAGAAGGTATTAATGTTTTATTACAGAAAGGTTCTGTCGGTTGGCTCATTTGTTTTTGCTTTTGCCTTGAGCAGTGTCCATTTTCGGGTTTTCATTCCTTTTTCAATTATTTTTCGACTGAGGTTACACCAAACATTTGATGATTAAACACTATTAAAGCTTGCATTGCTACATTCTTCTAGATGAGAACTGTTAAACGCTTAATCTTATTGTTTGGTCTCACTCAGAACGTAACCGGTTTCTTATTTGTTCCTGGTTTCTCTCTGCATCTTTAGAACATTTTCCTTGCGTCTAGCTCTAATAGACTATGCTTTTTATAACGCTACTGGGATACAAGTCTTAGAGCAAGGAGGTCCTGGGTTTAACCCCATAGTAGAGTGACCTGGATCCCTCCTGTGTGGAGTCCGCATGTCCTCCTCATGCTCATGTGGGTTTACTTTAGGTGTTCCGGTTTCCTTTATTAGGTTAAAATTGGCCCTGAACCTGTGTCTATATGACTAGTTTCTATATGGCCTTGAGTGTTCTGTGTAACTGTGTGTCTGTTTTTTAACAGTCTGTGAAAATAAAGGGTGACATTAAATAAACAAATAATTGTTAAGCTACTTTACAACTTTATTTACAGACTGGTAAAAATAATGTGTTTATCGTTGAATCAGACGATACAATACAAATATCCACTGCAGACCAAGAATTCTAATATAACTTTGAAACTTAGAATACCCCAGCAGGGAAAAAAACAAATACATAGACAGACTCAAATGGACCTCAAACATGAACTGGAATGGAACCTGACAGAACAGGACAGAACCTGGGTCTTATACAAAACATTATAGCCCAGTGTTCTGGTGAAATAATGTGTGTGTTTCATACTTTTCAGGGTTTTTAGTCATGCCCTAATTAATAGATTAAAAGGTCCCGCGTCTGTCAGTATCTGGTTGCTGGTTTCCCAGTGAATTCTGTAACGGGTCAGGGTTCAGTTTCAGTTCTGTCTGACTCTGAGTTTCCACCTTGGAGGGCTATGAGTGTCAGAGTTCAGCATGGCCCAGGACAGCATCTGCAGCACGAGTGATATCTTCTGTAATATCAGTATACTAAATATTGCCATAACATTTCAATATGACAACTTCTATATAGAACGTATTTTGTTTTCTATGTACAACTTCTATATACTGTAAGTATGTTAGTAGCTGTGAAGTGAACTGTATTTAGAGCTTTGAACAAAACTGCTGTGGTTTTTCATTCCTCTAAACAGTTCAGAGTAAGTATGATCATTCAGAAAACTGAAACTGCATAGAAGTTAATCTTGTTCCAAGTCACAGTGAATGAAATCCATCATCAGGCTACGTTTCTGCACTGCTTCCCTTTTTCTAATTAGATAAGTCTTACTCCCTCATATGAACTGCTGTTGTTATTGTTTCCCATTATCCAGCTCCATCTCACTCCAACTTCTACTACTTGCTGTACCTTCAACATCACCCTAATCAGATGTGATGTTGCCATGGTGACTGTGTTTACCTGTGAGTGTGAGTGTGTCTAAAGTCCAGAGCACTTGGTTAAATACAAGCATTTATCACAGAAAAGCAAAGGCATTCCTTCAATGCTTATTGTTACAATTAGCTCCCAGAGCAACTATAGGTCATTTCGTAATCGTTTTGAAATTCCACAGTCAGGATGATGGGCACTGGGAATACCTCGGTACATACATCAACCTACATGGCTCCTTTCTGATCATTTTGCCTTTTCATAGCAGGCTGATTATGGCTTCTGTATATAAGCCCTCCATTCTGATTGTCCCTTGCCGGGTCTTGTTAAACCTCTACTTGTTGGTTGGTTCTTGGTCTCGTTCCAGTTCTTCCTGTACTCTTGTTACAGTTTTTATGTTCTTATTCTGTGTACTGTTGTAATCTCTGTTGCTTTTTGCAGTCTCCTTTTCTTTTTTTATGCAGTAATTCCTGTCTTGTATGTTTCTCTGTATCTGTTAGCAGCAGCTGTTTGTCTATATTGTTCTTTGTTAGCTGAAAAAGCTACATTTTCCAAGCTGCCACTATTTGGTCCTTCATTCAGACCTTTACACTGCTAGTCTTGGGTAGAATTGCCCTAGATTTAATTCAGAGAAATCCACAATGTGTTTGAGCTCATTAACTGATCCCAATAAACCCCATTAGTAAATCTTTTTTTGTTTTTAATGTTTTCATATACTCAGGCTTTCTGCAGAACGGGCCCTGTTACTAATTATATCATGTTAAGAAGGTGAAAGAATAGAGGACTAGATAATGGCCAAAGGTTATATAGAGAAAGGTGACTTACTGATTTAGTTACCTCTCAGAGCAAACCCCCCCTTCCCGAATGATGCAAACCATCTTCTCCTGTGAATATCCAGCTAATTCATTGCCTCAAGGTGCAAGATTAATCATTAACACTATTAAGATAACAGAATGAAAATTCCTCCTCCTCTCCTCCTGTTCCCGCTGCAAGTTTAACAAAAGCGGATTATGAAATAGGCTTATGAATAGGCTTGAATTAATTTTAATATTTGATCAATTACTAAACTCAGTTAGTCTGATTTTTTCCCGCAGTGGGAACAAGGATGTTACCCTCAATACATATGTAGTTGTAATTGGCAATTTTCCTGTTCCAACCCTTTGTAGGGTAAAGTCATAACACTTAGGCAGATGGTATGATGGGCCTGATACTTTTGTTTGTAGGAAGACATTAAATGTTAAAAACTGTCAGAGCTGTTTCATAAATTAGTTGTTTGTTTGTGTTAAAGTTCACAGTGGACTATTATGTTCTGATATGCTTATTCTCCTTTTTTAAATTCTTATCTCATAAATGACATTGTGACCTTGTCAGATGCATTAGCTGTTATAGTACAGCAGTTGTAATGACACTCTAACCAGTGCAGAAAGATTTATTAAACACCAAGTTTTATTTCACATGTGGCATTAGTGTGAGCAGAGTGAGTGCTGAGCAACAATTGGCTGTTCGTTTCTTATGCTACAGTTGTAACACTTGAGCAGCTGGTATGATCGACCTGACAATTTTGTTTGAAGGTACACAAATATAGATTGATAAACAGTGTTACATGAAACATCAGCCAGATGAAACAGAGACTCAGCAAGGGAATATGAACCACTTTATATTTATTGTTCTAGATAATATACAGGTGGTGGAGGGACTGCTTATAATACAAACACGCACACCATTTACCATGCCACTAAATTATTTCCTATAATAATTTCCTATAATTTTTAAGACCATGGCTATTTAAACAGTCGTTGTTGGGATGAATGTTAAACGATGGATACCTGTGCGTAAATTTGTAACTACGCTACAAAAACCAAAGATATGTATTCATGAAACAAGACACCTTCCTATAACCAGTGAAACCGACTGGACTGAATCAATGTTTAAGCATTGATCTACATGTGGAATGTAGAGATTACTCTCGCAGCTTTACTTCTCAAATCCTTCCATAGCACGATAGCATTTGTGCCTGAAGACTCTTCATATCTTTAATAATGCAAATGAGTATGAAGTGTCAGAACGGAAGCCATCATTTCCTTAATCGCTTCAATTTTGATTAGACCTGAGAGAGAGGGGGTTTGATAAGACCCTTGTGTACGGTGTGTATGTATGAGGGGTGCATCGCACATTCGAGGAAACCCTTCATTTCAATTTTGACAAATCCTCTTAGACAGGGTTAAGGCTTAATTACATGCTGCCCAATACTGTGATCTCATTTCTTGTGCTTTTGACAGATAGCGGCAGTTGAGACGTACACAGCAGCCGACTAAACATCCGGAGATGCTCAGCTGTAACCGCCTAGTTAACCACTACACACTGCTATGAGCCCCATTAGCCCTCTTAGTTCCAGGGTTTAATTGCCTGGCACAGGCTGAGAGCCATATCCCATTTAGCAGGCCTGAAACAACCCATTAACGTGCTTTATCCCGCGCAGACATCCACATTCTTGTCCAAAGACCAGAATACAATATGGAAGGGACATGCTGTTTGGGATGAGAAGAGATGCAATCACTGCACACTTGCACATGTGAAAGCTACTAACGAGTATCTATTTCTGAAATAGCTATGTATATTACTATGGTAAATTTCCGAATCAAAATGAATCAAACCATATTCAGACATGAGGAACCAAATTATACAAAATACCAAATCACCTGAGTATCTCTATGATCTCTCATAGATTTATCGAGTGAATAGCTGCAAAGGCATGTCACTCAAGTGCACCTTTTATTTTAACTCTGGACATTGCGGCCATTAACCTCGCGGTAACCTGTGCGGTCACCTACACAGCTAATTAACACCTTTGCTTATCAAGTGCAAGGCCATAACAAGCCAAGCTTTTTGAGTTTGTGGCAATGCTGAACTCTGATTGCTCTTTGTTTACCTACCTGGTACTTGGCAATTTGAGTAAGAGCCAAAGCCTTGACCGCTGATCCCATGTTCCCAGCTGTGTCTGTAGTGTAGTGGTTAAAGCTGCAGATCCATGAACAAAGGTGTGAGTTAAAGAATGTGTGTAATTCGTTTGTGTGTATTTGTGTGTGTTTGTGTGTGTTTTTGTGTGTGTGTGTGTGTGTGTGTGTTTGTGTTTGTGTGTGTGTGGCTATACTCTTGCTTGCTTGTTAGCTCATGTTTAGATACTGTATCATCTTGGTTGATGTGTTTAGAGATTTTGTTTAAGTTATGTTCATGTTCATGTCTCTTTGGACTCACGGCTTCCTAGCCCAGGTTGGATCTCCCCAACAGCCGCCAGGCTCCACCTCCAGCATCGGGTCCGGACCATTCCGGTCAGGACCTGCCTCGACATATTGGCACTCGACAGTTTGGGGGTCCAGACCAGCTTTTGTTTGTTTAATAAATCATCTTATGTTTTTATAAAATTTTAATCTGTCTGTGGATCTTGCATTTTGGGCTTCGGCTAAAATCTCATGGTTATCCTGGGGATTTGTCGAGTCCACGGATTGTCTCGTCAGATCCCCAGGACGCCCCAGTAACAGTAGTATTGTAAGTATTCACTTGTCTCGGTTTCAACTGGCTGATCTTCTGTGTTGTTCGTAATACTGTCTATGTCTTCCAAGAAACCAGAATTGATCGGATCAGACCATCATCTAAGTGTTATGGCTTTGTCCTAGACAGACTCATAAAAGTACACTACTGTACACTACATTATGATTCTTCTGTGTTTTAACATAAAAAATAAATACATAAAATGTGGTGGCTTTTGATATTACATTTATGCTATGCAGATGGTAGCGTTCCACTCATGTTTTTAGCAGTGTCTCTGACACATCGTTTGTACAGATTTCTTGTGAAATTAGTCATCTTTACTTTATAGTAGCATTAAATGATTATGTGACTCTGGTAACGTCCGGTCAGCCTTAATGTCAGTCAGAATAATGAGTCAAAGAACGTAATGCAGTCGTTGAATATCCCTTGACTGTAAATATTTCTAGCAATTTTTAGAAATAAATTTTGGCTTGTAAGCTAAAGAATTTGGCAGCTCAATATATGAAATCCAGGTGGCTATGCTGTACTTTAATGTACCAGTTGAGTTGGTTACATTAACATACAGTTAACATAGACGAATAGCATTGTGGCTTTGTTCGTCCCACATAATGAATATTGCATGACAGCCCTGACAATTAATTTCAGTCAATTAGGACGAGGCATGTGTAATTCGTTTAAGCCCTGATTTTATTCTCTTAATGGCCATTTTCGTGCTTTTCAGTTTGATTTTTTTTCAAATCGGTTCCTCCTTACCCTCAAATATAATCTGCTATTAGATGAATTGAACTTCAATTACTTTCTGAATGACTTCAGAGCTAATTTGACTTTCACACTTGTCTCTCCTCCCTCCATTCTGTCTCTGAAGTGGCTAATTAGGCTAATCTTACAAAACATTCCTGCATTTTTCTGTTCTCTCTCCCAGACTGTCTCTAATTAAAGGTCATCGCCCAGCTTTCCGTCTGCCATCTTCACTGTTTTTTACTTGCTCCACAGTACTGTACAGTACAGTATTGACCTGCCTTCTTATATATTAATCTTTTTCTCTCACTTTAACTTCCACTTTTATCTCCTTCTGAACGATTTTACCACCCTTCTTTCCCCTTCCAAATCCTTCACATGTGATTGGTGTGTTTGGTGAAATCCTGCATGTCTCCTCACGCTTTTCAGATTAGTGAAGAGAGAGGCTGCATCAGGCCAGACAGTCTGTCTTCCCACAATCAGCACTTTTCCCTAGGGCTTTTGCCTGGCTTACTGGCTGAAGATTGCACGGCTTGGTAAATTTGGCAACCACATTGTGAATGACTGGGCTGAAAGGACCAACAAAAATTGTGCTTTGATCAGCATAAAACCTGAATTACAAGCTTATTTCAGGGTAAAATGCAGGTTATTTTCAACATGTAGTCTATTAAAAGCACTTTAAACGACTATTCCACATATCTAATTCATCTGCACCATGTAAATGAAGACCAAATGCGATAATTTGGCAGACTGACTAAACGTTTTTTTTTTCTTTTTCATTTTTCTTTTTCTTTTCAGATCTTAACCTGTTCATCTAGGTCAGGAAATGCTTCTGTGTGTTTCACTACAAATCATAAAATCACCATAGCAATGTGACTTTTAAGTACAGTCTTTCTGAATTCCTAATCTAAATCCCCTTTTCGGGGGGCACCTGAAGACAGAGAAAGCCGAGCATCACAACTTTACTTTACATAACTGATGCATTCATTTGAGTCTGATTGCATTGATGCCTTAAGAAAAATGATGAAATGTTATGGTACTGGTTTAACGAAAAGTAAAATGATGTGAACATGGACATTTGATATTTAGATTCATTCAGATCTCATGTTACTTTTTTCTCCCCGGCAGCGGGATCCTCCTCTGGTGGTGACGGATCTATATGAGGACATTAAGGATGGAGTGATGCTGCTGGCTCTTCTTGAAGTGTTGTCAGGACACAAACTGGTAAACTTATCACTGGTAGTTTAAATTTACAGTACTGTGCAAAAGTCTTAGGCCACCCTTATATTAGATTAGATTGTTTTAGCAATTGTATAACGACCACATAAAATTATTTATCAGGCCCTTTAGTAAAATGGAACCAGAAAATGTAGCATCTGGAGCTTCTGTCTGACAAAACTTGATCAGGAATATAATTTTTGGAAGGGTAGCAACCAAGAAACCACTTTTAAGAACGGTTAGAGGGTGAAATGGTTAAGATGTGCTCACAAAGATTAGAATGGGGGTCAGTGGAAGAGAGGATTACGGCTTGATGAATCCTATCTGAAGTTTTTGAGTCAACTGTGTGTTATTGTGTAGTCATTATACCATTGCTAAAACAACATATCTAATGGTGGTCTAAGACTGTTGCATAGTACTTTATAGATCTTTTAAGGACTGTACTCCAGACTCAAGAGTTAACGCTGTTGCCTTACAGCTCCAGAGATCCCTTGTGCAATTCTTGGCTTGGGCACCTGTGTGTCCGGGAGTTTGCATGTTCTCTGGTATCCTCTCACGTTCCAATAGTTTGCACTATGCCAACTGGTTCCCTCTAAACTGTCCCGTTTGAATAATGGAGTTTGTGTTGTGCATGTGCACTGCCATGAGTTTTTGCACAGCCTAGGATTGGCTCTTGCCTTGTGCCCTGCGCTGCCCCCACCTCTAGAGTATGAACAATAGTGAATGAATGACCAGATTCTATTGCACTACAATAAGACGGTAGTGTCCTGTTATAGCACCATAAGGGGACAGCTCCATTTCTGGTTATTTGGTATCTACGAACATTTGGTCATACACTATGCATTCTCTTTAGATCATAAAGAAAAACAATAAGAAGCAACCTATTTCTTGTCTAGACAGCTTTATATAGAACTCTGTATCTACACACTGAGGCATGTTGAGAGCACTCCCAACAGACCACTCTTGCCTCAGGTCCATACTATGTTACAACAATCAAAGATGCCCAGAATGGCACAAGCTGCTGTGGATTTTGGTTTGCCCCAGGCCTATTTGTTCTCGTCTTGTTTTTGTCACTTTTGGCATTTCATATTTGTGTTAATTACATGTTGAAATGTCTGTGCCATGCATATGCCATCTTGTCCACAGAGGAAGGGGAAAAAAGAAGAGAATGTATCTTTAAACATGAAACACAAATTATGAAAACGTGCAATTTAACTAATGACAGCTACCTACTAATAATAACCCCCTTATCTGATTGGTAGGATGAGCTTTGTAGGATGAGATTTAAGATGCAGTTCTAGAAAATTAGAAGAGTAAATGACATCTCTATTGAAATAACTGATGACAACTATCTAATAATAATAACCAACTTATCCAATTAGGCCAGGAAAATGAATGGGATAGTAACGTTTTCACACAGAGCCCATCCTAAGGAGCAATGAGAGTTGGCAAGGAAAATGTGTTTTCTTTATTCTAGACTTTCTTTTCGAACACGACTTTGAGGCACAACTCGAACCTCACCTTGCCAGAGGCAGGATACGTGCCAGGGTTGACCAAGATACTCTGTCTTGCCAGTCGTTTCGTGCCTCAGAATTCCATGGGGTGGGCTTTTCTGTAAAAAGGTGGCAACCCCTTTTTGTGCCATATATCTAACAGGCACAACCCATATCCAGAGGATTTCTGAGGCTCTGTTCCGTGGCTGAGACACAAACACCTGGAAAACACACGTCCAAAAGCCTGTACTTGAGAGCTCCAGGAAAGCATGCATGTGGAATTTGGTGCCGGGCAAGCATTTACTTTAACAGAAGGAGACTGAATACAGCTATGAAATTGCATTGCCAGAACAGGGTTGCGAAGCAGTGTGGGAACCAGTACACAACCACTGAGTCCCTGTGGCTGGTATCCTGCCTCTAGCTCTCACTCTCCTGCAACTGTATAGTCCAGCATGGTTCTTTAGCACTGAAAGTCCAAATGTATCTTTCCTAGAGTTTCATGTGTGTTAAGAATGCGTGCTTCCTGGACATTTCTGTCTCACCAGATGCTCTGGACACTCAGCACTCCTTGGGATGGGGGATGGGGGCTGGGTCTGTGCGATGCTACGCTACACGTCGCAAAGTGCATGTCCCTAAATATGAACGTTCTGTGCTACATTACGACATGAGATGCATGGAATTCTTTTGTTGCACCGTGGTAGGATTTAAGATGCACCGCTAGAAAATTAGAAGCGTAAATGACATACCTATTGAAACAACTCACAGTTCTCACTAGTGCATTTATCTATCATACTAACCAACAAGAACAACGTTTCTTATTCTATATTAGAATACTTTCATGACCTGAACAGATAAACTGTAATGAGGTCGCAAATGGAAAGACAATAGGCGCATTTAGTTGAGTCTTTAGTTATTTGATAAGTCCAGGGAAGAAGCTGTTTCTAACTACATAGGCACTACAATATAAAATAAAATAAAATAAAGCTTTAGATTACTAATGCTAAATATAAAGCAATATATACATATATATATAATATATACATTGTGCAACAAAAGAATGATCCACCACCAAAATAGGACCTGATCGGTGCTGGTTCTGTGGGGGTCCTGACCCTTAGGGTGCAAAGAGGATGAACAAATGATGCAGAGAAACAGAGGGACTATAGTCTGTAACTGTAGAACTACAAAGTTCTTCCATATGGTAAGAAGGAGGTATCTGTTCTTCTATGGCCATTTTCCTTACAGTCTTCACACTGCAGTCTGAGGAGCCACTGTGCAATGCTCACATCAGATCAGTGCCTGTCCATCAGTCCTACTAATTTATGCATGCATTTTCTATCCTCAAAATTAATTACAGGGTTGATCAATTTCCCCCACAGGCACTAAATGAATCTATTTGCGATTGCACGCACCCTTTCTAAAAAAAATGACGTATTCATTTAGGCAAAACTGAAAAATGAATTTAGTTAATTTGATGAAACAGTCTTCTGCAGATACATTTAATAAATTAGCAGTTGTACACTGCTCACAAAAATGAGGGGATATTTCAAAATGAATATGAAGGGGATCCCACAAGAACTGCTGGATAATCTGATCCTGTCCATACCCCATCACTGTCACTGTGTTTTGGCACTCTTGGGTGACCATACACGCTACTGAACAGTAATGTTGTGGGGGCACTCTCATCCAGTTTGGCATGCTTCTGTTCACCCCCGTAAATATTTCACTTACTACTCAATCACCATAATTTAAAAATACACTTTCTTTTTTGATAATATTGCTTAATGAAACACTTATTTTTAAAATCACACCACAATTATTTTAAAATCCCACCTCATGTTTGTGAGCAGTGCGTTTCTGCAGGTGTGACCACATGTGCTTGTGCTTTACACAGAATCAAGAGGCTGTACTGTACTGATACTCTTTGTTTTCCACCTTCCCCTCATCTCTGTCTCACACGATACCCTCGTACCGTAGCAATGTGAGCAGGGCCGCAAGCTGAAGAGGATCCACTGGCTGGCCAACGTTGGAACAGCACTGAGCTTCCTCGAGGGCAGGAGGGTAAGCTGGTTTCTTGTCCCCAGAGTGTTCCGCTCAGGTGAAATGCTCCAGGTCAGAACTACTCGGCTTGACCCATATGACCTTCCCTCCGCAAGCAGGCTTTTTTTCTCTCGCCCCATTGGTCTGTTGAGAGAAAGAAAGAGGGAGAAGAGACATGAAAGGGAAAAAAAGGCCTTTTGTCTTCTGTCAGGAATAAAATGGTTTTAGGAGGTACAATGCAGTTTAATGTTCGTATCAAAACTTTCCACACTGACATTGTGATACAGTGCAAAAGACTTAGGGCACCATCAGATTTGGTGTTTTAGCACTGCTATAATAAGACGTACTGTATATTGTTGATGCTTGGAACATGTGTCACTACATAATACTCTTTTCCACTGATTGTAAGCTTTTATCAGATCTTAGATTTTTTTTACACTGTTCCCCTGTAAGTGTAAGGGGAGCTCACACTAAATACACTGCGCACATTAATTAGGGGTGAGCAGTGTACTTGCCACTGTAACCTATAGCCTGTAGCCTATATGGGGAATGACGGTAAAATGATTTTCTTGTTTATCTAAGTGTATTCTTGTCTGCTCATGCAGACAAAAACACAAGCTTCATAGCTTCATTTTTTAAGTTGAGGATATGAAAAATACACTGCAAAATCTTTGCGATACATTAAGAGGAGGGAGATTAAAAGGATAGCAAATGTGGATAGAGAGTTTGAATGTTTAGACAAAAAAATGTATCTTGGTGTAAAGGCCCCACAAAAAACTTCTTTATATGGAACAACTCCTTTATGTGGTGTCCTGGGGTAATTCCATTTCTACAGGGACTACTGTTTGATTATATTACCATCAAGATCAGCCATGTCAGTGTTGTTATCTTCTCCCCTGAGAAAACTTTAAGTAATAAGACAATAAGACAAGACAATATTAAGTATTGTTTTTTTTTAGATCAGTAGTGCGCTGTTTCTTTTATTCCTAACTGCTTGCGCATTTTTGTAATTATAATGGAAAAGTAGTCCTTCTTTTAAAATATAATGGTTTTGCTGCTGCAGCGCACCATGGGTCTCTAGCACACAATAACAATCCGAGATGTTTCCAAATCTACAAAGAAAGGCTTTAAAGTTTGCTGCACTATGTAATGGGAAAAATGTTGGGAGAACTGCCATCATTAAGGCAGCCATAAAGGACATGTTTAAAGAAAATGAAAAGCTTAATACTTCCAGCTTATTAATGACAACCGCAGGTACAGATAATTGCTTTATAAGCTTATTAAATATGCACAATATATTTAATAAGCTTCTAAAATTTAATATTATCACACTTTCATACACTCATTTCTTTTCTTTTCTAGAAGTTATGGTTATGATTGCTGATAATGCTTTGAACACTGCATCAGCTAAGTGTGATGCATGTGTAGAGAGTTTTATAACTTCACTACCCAACAGATGCTCAGACCTATTTTATTATAAATAAATAGTGTACATTTTCTGTGCCCTCAAAATAACTCAGCATATAGCTTTTAATGTCTAAACCACTGGAAAACAAAGTGAGTACACCCCTATGTGAAAATGGCCAAAGTGTACCCAATTAGCCATTAAAAAAATAATAATAATAATTCTTGCTCTACATAAAGTTGGTCTAGGCTATAAGAACCTTGGCAGCACCCTGAAAGTGGTGAATACAGTGGTTTAACAGGACAGGTTTCACTCAGAACAGGTCTTGCTATAGTCGACCACAGAAGATGTGATCACCATCAAATCCAGACATTAGCTTTTGAAAATAGACCTAAGAGAGCTGCCAGCATTGCTGCAGAGGTTAAAGGGGTGGTGAATCAGTCTGTCATTGCTCAGACGAAACATTTCACACAGTATCAAATTGGACTACATGGCTGCCTACGCAGAAGGAAGACTCTTTGGGGATCATAAACAGTTTGCTCAAGACAAATACAAAGGGCATGGATTACTGGAACCATGTCCTGTGGTCTGATGAGACCAAGATAACCTTATGCGTTACAGATAGTGTGTTGGGTGGCAACCAGACGAGGAGTAGTGTCTTGCCTACAGTTGCATGAGTGCTGCCGGGTGTGGAGAGCTACAGATGGAAAACATGAACGGCAGTATGTAGTGGAATAAACTGGATTCCAGTGTGAACCTGTGAAGTTCTAGTGAATTCAATACCCGAGAGAGTTAAGGCAGTGCTGGAAAATAATAGTAGCCAATGAAAATATGGACACTTTGGGCACAATTTCACTTAGGGGTGTACTTACTTTGCGAGTGGCTCAGACATTAATGGCTGTGTGTTGTTATTTTGAGGCCACAGCAAATTTCCACTGTTATACAAACTGTAGGACTGACTACTTTACATTGTATCAAAGTGTGATATCCTCAGTGTTGTCCGAAAATATATAATAAAATACTTTGAAAAATGTGAGGAGTGTACTCACCTTTGTGAGATACTGTAGTTTGCCTCGTCATATAAATTTGTAGTAATAGTTCAGTGAACAGAAATTAAGTAAATATTAACAGGTAACTAAAATATTGAATTTAACAATTTAAAAAATATACATATCGACATTATTTCGTCTAGCATTATATCTTTGGACTTTTATCTGGTAGCCTACTAAATCTTCTGTGTGGGTAAACAAAGATAGACCATAGAGTGTTGATTAGTGCCAGACTGAAGCTATTTATTTACATTTGCTCTAAACTAGCTGTAATATTACCAATCTTTGCTTTGTAAGCATGGCTCGTTCATTATGTTCAAGCGCCACTTTCAAATTTCATCAGCTTGTATCAGAGGCTTGCTCTTTCCATTACACTTTGGTCTGTGTGAAATGCTGGGGCGAGATGGAGGTTATATCGACGGTGCTGGGTGTTATTACACTCCGCATTATCAAAGCGGTTTCAGTTAAATCTCGACTCAGCGGGTGCACAGTAAACTCTCTCAGAAGGATATGAAGGATGCGAACGATATGTAGTCTTCAGGTGCAGTCCATGAATGGATCTACTAGAGCCACACTTAAGCTGCTCAGTCAGCTACTGCCTCTCCAAAGGTGGTCAGGATTGATTCTCGAAGATACGCAGCTCAGACTCAGATACTGCCGTGCTCTATCTCAACCTATTATCGTCCTATCGTCCTATTATCTCCCTCGTTCAGCCCTCTCTTTCTCTTTCTCTCTCTCTCTCTCTCTCTCTCTCTCTTTCTCTCTCTCTCTCTCTCTCTCTCTCTCTCTGTCTCTCTCTCTCTCT
>JAYJMA010000002.1:4692522-4715173 GCA_036873895.1 Parotocinclus cabessadecuia
TATATATAAGCTTCTACAGTAGAAGCTGACAAGTATTTACTGTGACCTCCACTTGCCAAGTTGACGCTTCTACACTTCAAAGAGGTTTGATGAGTATGTTATTTTTGGAAGGGTAGAAGACAATAAATAATTTTTTTTGGAAGGGGAACACAAAGAAAATAACAAGATATATTAACTTACAAAGATTTGAAAGAAGGTCAGTAAAATTACGAGATACATGTTTGAACTTTTGGGTCCAGGCACTGAAAATATATTATACAATCATTAAAGAATGCGAAAACAACACACCTAATGGTGGCCTAAGACTTTTGCACAGTATTGTATATGTAGGTCCTGTTGTTACCCAGTACAGAGTTGCACTGCACTGCAGCAATAACACAGAAATGCTTCTTCAAAATCATGAAAACTTACTGCCCACAAATATTCCACATGACAAACCAGATCACATAAAAGAACAGAAGATCCATGCAGTGTAGGAACACATGCTGAGCAAAGCGTTCTTTTCTCACAAAGCACAAATTTGTCATTTTCACATACTGGATTTCTTATATCATGTTTAAACTGGTGTGATAATTAATTTATTTTCTCAAATTGGTAAGAATTCTTACACTGTACATCAAACCCATACTAGGAAAATGTTAAACCTTTTTAACCCCACTTTTTTCCTGGTTAGGATTATGGGATCTTCAGCAGCTATCCTCTGCGAATAGAGGGCGCAAACATACGTATATCCAGGACAGGACATCAGTCCATTACACAGCCATGGGATGATCCTGAGACCAGACTTCCCATTTGACCCATTTGTTGCAACATGTGATGCCTAGTCTGGATTGAAGGTACTGCAAGGACTCTAATCCTGGTCCCTGCAACACTAGAGCACCTTTAAAACACTAATGATAGTTTTAAAGTTATATTAAACATTATTATAAAGCATATGCATATTTAAATATATTGTAGGACTTAATGTCAACTTTGTAACAGGGCCAAATGAATGAGTATTCATTTAAACAAATTAGAAAAAGGTGTATGGAAAATATATTTGCAAATTACATTTACTTTGGCTTTTATTTCATTGTAGAGAGTATGAACCTAACATACCTAATACCTAACAAGTTGTCTGGTCAACTTCATTTCATTATTATTAAACACCCATTCCTGCATCCAAAAGAACTTAAAAAAAGTATTTACCACTTTGTAATGTTGCCATTCCTTTTCACAATGCTTAAAAGTCGTTTTGGCACAGAAGATACCAAGTGACCAAGTTATTTTGCCCCATGCAAACAATATTGATGTGAATACAGTGATGTACAACAGTATGGGATCATTGATGTTTGTTTGCAAAACGATGGCTTTTAGACTTGCTGATAAAAGTCTGGGTAGTCCATTTTGTCTTTGGTCCAAAGTGCAAAGTTTCCTCTTTATCAAAAAACACCTGGAATACTGGTTCATCTGACCACAATACATGTTTCCACTGTGTGATGGTCCATACTAGATGCCTCAGAGCCCACTTTTGGACACTGATAACATAAAGCTTCTTGTTTGCACAGTAAAGTTTAAAGTGCTGTTAGTGCTTGAGACATTTAGCCTTTATTGCACATTTTGTATTTCTATCAGCTATTGATGAATGGCAGTTCTTGATGCAATGCCATCTGAGGGCTCCGAGATTATGAGTCTTCAGTTTAGGCTTGTACCCTCGCCCTTTATTCATGGAAATTCCTCCAGATTCCTTGAATTGTTTAAAGGGAGAAATATTAAAATCTCTTCCAATCTTTATTCAAATAAGGAAACATTCCCATCATTTTTGCACACATTAGTTGGCAAAATGGGGATCCTCTGCACACATCTGTACCTCAAAGACTCAGCAGTTTGTGGATGCTGCTTTTGTATCAAATCACCTTGTTGATCACCTGTTTGAAATCACATTGTTATTTAGTTTTTTGTACCTCATATATTTTTTCATTTGTAAAGTGTTGCATGCATGAAAAGCAGGAATGGATGCTTATTACCAAATGAAATTTAAGTTGGGACCAGTGACCAGACAAAACATGAAATAACTATATACCATACTGTCTGCTATGAAATAAAAGCCAAAGTAAATATAAGATGAACTGTATCTGAATTTGCAGTTTTCATATCACTTCAACCTTAATTTGAACCTGTATATCATTTAATGACGTGCTTTTAAAAACTACATAGTGACTTAAATGGCTCAGTGGGTGGAGCCAGCTGTTGGAAATGCCAGTTTCTGAAGGTGTTGGGACAAATTCCAGGTGGGTCTTAAAACGTAAAGGTTGAGTGGAACGAACTTAGTATCAACTTAGTATATCCCAACATAAATCATTCAACGCATAATATTGGTAAAAAAAAGTATGCAAAAAAGTGTCAGACCAATCAAGTACAGCATAAGTATATATAACTATTACATGGGGAAAGAGCACAGTGACAAATGCACAACCACATCACCTGCATCATTCACACTCAAGCATTACATTGGCATGCACCTCTGAGCTGAAATGCTAATTGCAAGTGCATGAATCCATGCTTCCTCATGGATTCCAGCATGGGGTCAGCAGTGCAATATGTTATGCGTAAATGAATTTACAGTGGAGAGATGAAAGAGCAGCGGGGGTGCAGTGCTGTGGAGTGGTGAAGGGCTAGATGGTGTAAGCAAATCCATAGGCTTTGACAGGGCAGAACAGGGAGGATTCACAAATACATATGGTGCGCTACAAACCGTGGTTTGGTTTTGGCCCATTAGGTAGAAGCAGGGCTCGCCCAACTTATCATTCCTTAGACATGTAGCGAGATGGGGAGCCATCATCGCTGAGGCAGAGAGAAAGAAAGACAGAGAAAGAGCCCACCACAAAAAAGAGAAAGAACAGAAATAAACAAAAAGGAGATTTCAGGACCAGCTGAACACTTTTCTCTTTAAAAATCCCAGTAGTACAAAAGATCCAAAAACTATAATAAGCTGTACCATACATGTAAAAGTTTGGAAGCACCACTTGCTATATAAGTAACTAATGAAAAAAAAAATTCATTGTTATTTAGCACTGAATACCATATGCCACACTATAGAACTAACCAACTTTGGTTGCAGTTTGCATCTCAAATGTAGAGTTGAATGGCAAACCTAATAATATACTACTTACGCACTAAGATACAAATTCTTGTCTAAGCCCAAATGATTCCACACAACAGTTTCACTGTGCATTTGCTAAACTGGAAGTGCCTACAGTAACTGGCATAAGAAAGTGAAAGAACAGTTGAAATTTTTATTAACAGTAAAATAACCATCAAAAGGCTGAATGTTGACTCTAAATTTTAGATTGTCACACTGGAACCGGCATTCCGGATTTTATCCAAAACTTCCCAAGCTTGGACCTGTCCCACATTTCCCATCACATCCTCTGCTATTTAAACCCCTTTGTATTAAGCTATTAAAGCCACATTTGTTGTTTGTTTGTGTACTGAATTTAGTGAATTACGTTCTCCATGCTCTGCTTACTGTCTGCTTATCTCCATGTTCTAGCCTAGCCTGATATTCACTTTTTTCCAAAAAAAAAAAATGCAGTTTTTCTTTTCTCTTTCTGGTGACCAAACATTTGTTGCATGTGCTCTGCAAGCAGTTATATGATTAAGAAATGTCCAGTGTTTTAATTTTAATTCATGCTTACAATGTGACTGTTTACATTGGTGAAATATAAGATATGTATTTTGTGTAAATATAATTATTATAATAGTAGTTAATGTATACATCATTATTTGTATAGCTCTTGCTGGTCTTTATCTGCATAAGTATGCAAACATTAGACTATATACAATATGCAGCCATAAACACCTAGCAGGGTGAACTGAGAGCAACCAGTAATGTTAAGAGCATGGAGTACATTAGTGCAGCTATTTTTCTTGGTCATTAATTACAATACTCTCTAGACATGTAGGTAAACCAATAGCTTAGTACTTAGGACACGCTATAGAAAAAATGATTATTGCCTGATAAATTCCGGTTGAATGTGAAAGAAGTGATTACGCTACTGATTTTTGAGTGGTTTGCTTCCATACTTTTGGTATTTTCAAAAGATTTCCAGTCTTCCACAAATACTGTATTCTATATACTTAGTGTAGAAATAATGAAATGTAGGGTATACACCTGGTCTGACTTAATAGCAACCGCAGATCCAGCCCCCACCCCAAGGAGCAATGGGGATGTGTTTCAAGGGTAGTTGTAACCCCCTTGGACTTTTCAGTATCCAGGACCCCACGTCGGGGTTTTAGGATGAATCAGTTGTCTGTTGGTTACAGAGCTGCTTTTTGGTTTTGTGCTATCTGGATTCGTTACAACATCCAGGTGTGGGTTCATTGTACATAAGAAAATGTTCAGACAATGCTTGCACATTTAAAAAGTCTGCTTTCCCTCTCTATAGTTTCCAAACTCAGTGTCCCCTGCCCGATTGACCTTGAGTTCAATCTAGAGCTGGCTCATGATGTGTGTTTCTTGGGGTGGTGGCTGTTTTGTGGCTGGCACATGATCAAATATTATCAAATATTCAAATACAAATAGCTATACTATATTCAGTACAAGACAGTAGCAAGGAATAATTTTGAGGCGATTCACTTAGAAATGATTAGGCTAAAATTTAGAATTCAAGAACAGATTTTATTTCATAGACAATTAAATCATTACAGCATGTCTATCTGGACCCACCATATTCCGGCACAGAGCCATCTCCTCTCTTCAAGACCAGTCTCGCCCGACGACCCCCATTTTTGATGAGCTCAATGGCACGGGAATGCTTCATGTTTTTAGTGCTCTCTCCATTAATCTCCAAAATCTCATCTCCTACCTGAAAGTCATAAGATAGGCAAAAGTTGAAACCCTTATCTAAGTGAGATAAGCTACTTTCCATTTACTCAGTTATTAATTATTAACTATTATCAGTTGAACCTTCAAGGAGCAAAGTGGAATTACACTGGCTAGTACTGCATATATTGCATTATGCCACACAGCGTTGTAAGTTAATGTGCTTGCTGTTTTGGGATGCAGCAAATTGCAAGTGGGAGATCTCTGATGTGAGTGAGTAATTAACAAAATGACATTTATTTATGCCCTTCTACCTAATAACATCTTGTTGATAAGATAATGGGTTCATTATAACATGCATAAACTACCAGAGACAAAGCATTTAATCAGCACTGCAATTCTACATTTATGTATAAATATTCTGTTTCATTTCATTTTCAACTAAACAAATACGATAGGCACAATCTATTTTGTACAGGGTACACAATGTAGTCAAGCTACCATTCACTGGGTCACCATTAAATAATGCCAACTACTAATCAGGAAGGGTGAGGATTATTTATACGTACATAAAACTTCTGAGCAATTTAAGATGCTTGTAGAATGGTTGCTTCCCCCCATAAATGTGAGCCCATAGATGCCTATGATTTGCCAGTGTTCCTCCGACTGTCAGAATGTCATCCCTCCCACCCAGAAACTAATTATTCTGGACCTCCATTCATGGGCGGCTTTGACATCACCCAGCTTGGCCCCAACTTAGCTCAAATCTTTTCCACTAAGAACTGATTATTATTAGATATTTTAGATTAAGCCAGTAGTAAAAACTGTCCACCAGAAGCAATGTAAAATATCAGCCTGGAGCTCTGACTCACCCTCATTTTCCCATTCCTCACTGCAGCTCCATCTTCTGCCAGTCTCAGGACATACAAATCCATGTTATACTCCTTTCCTCCTCGCAGGCTAAAACCAAAACCTTTACTGTCTCTCTCCAGGTCCACAGAATAATATTCAGCATCCTTCGATCAAACAGAGACAAATGCCACAACAAAATTTCAGTTTCAACAGTTTCTAAGCACGGTTTCAAAGATTAAAGCTGACAGATGAAGCCAGACATTTTCACAACTTAATGAAATACTTTGTTGAAGCAGGCAAGATTAAGGTGAAGAAAATATATTTAACAGATGCCTTGCCAGCAACCTAGAAGTCCAGGTTTTTTAGTGTCAACAAAACTGATAATGCTGGCATAAACTTGTGAAACAGCCGCCTTCCAACCAGGTTAAACTTGCATACTCTTGTAACTGATAAAATCACTGGCATTGTTCATGTTATGTAAGCTATTCACTGGTCAGTCACCTGAAATTGACCTTTTGACATAGTGAAAAGTAATTGTTTTATTAGGACAGTAGAAAATGTAGCTCAGTAAAATCGCAAAAAAACAATTGATAAACACAAAGTTCAATTGTGCTACCTTAAAAAATACAAACAAAAGATAACGGATTGAAAATAAATGTAGTAGCATTATTGTTCTTCATTACTCAACAATGGTATAATGACCATATATAACCATATATGACAATATATAGTGTTGAAAATGCCCCAAAACTCCTCTATTCCTCATGCCCATCTTTATCTGTTGGGCATATCTTTGGCCTTTTCACCATGTTCCTCTTAAGAACAAGTGGTTTCTTGGCTGCTACTCTTGCAAAAAGACTATTCCTGACATTCTGATGAAGCTGCCAAATGCTGCTTTTGCTCATGTGTAAGAAAGTGTCATCTAAATGCTTGCCAGTGAAGCTGCTAAAACTGTGTTTTTTTAGTACTGTATACAAATTTCCTGTATTTTCTTAATGTATTCTAATTCTAATAATTGTGTATGGTCATTATACCACTGCTGAACAATGATATATCTAATCTAATAATGGGTTAAGACTTCTGCACAGTAATGTATACGTAATACGTAAAACCATTACGGGTGTACTAACTTACCTACTATTGTGCACACTGGGACATTATCTCTGCCTAAAACATGTATATCTCATCACTGCAGCAGAGTTGAGATCCATACCAGTTTAAACACTACTGACCGATCACTGGAGGTGAGCAGTGAGTTCAGCACAAAAATCACACTCAATCTTTAGCAGCTAGGAGTGAGGCCACAATCTACTCTCTTGTAGCTGCCCTGTTGATTTGAAACAGCTTACTACCCTGTACTCACCAGGGCAGCTATTAAACTGAGGCAAAGACTGCACAAAGCAATAAGACCCATATTACTCACCTGATTGGATGGTTGGGTTCCAGGTTGGGACGTGGCCTGTTTAGGTTTGTTGTTTCTGTGGGGAATTAAATATGGATGACTAGATGCATTGTTCTAATAAAGTCTCTCTATTAGCTTGACTGAATCTAACAGAAATACTCCAGCAGTGAGTCAAAGATGATTGAGGGAAGGGAATTAACAGTGGTGATTTTTGTGATTTTCTTAAATTAATGATGTACATTGGTTTGTCAACGTGTCTGAGGCATTTGCTCACCTGGATTCAGTGCTGCTCTGAGGTGTGTGTGTGGTGGTGATGGTGGCAATCTTTTCAGCATTGGTCAGCAGAGCAGCATTTGAGGATTCTTTATGGAGAGACATATAGGATGCGTCAACAGAGAAAATCAATAAATAGGTTTTAAATAGGTTAATACAATTCTGGTCGCAGATTATGGAAGCTAAGTTGGTAGTTCTTATGTGTGGTTCTCATTTGACAGACTTAAACTTCATCCATTAGAAAAATAAATAGTACCAACTGAATTAAAAAGGATGGTATCACTTGCTTTAAGGTCTCAGCCAGGAATGGATCCTGCATAGTGATACAAATTACATTTCCCTAACTGCCCTGTTGCATTTACCTCAGCTCAACCGTGGCTACATGCCTCACTCTTAAATCCCACTCCTACTCTTGCAATTGTCATCATGTTTTCTATTCCGTCACTCTTTGCAAAGCAATCCTACAACCTTATATTTTCTCTCTCTCTCTCCCGCTGTATCCCCCTGTGGTGACGAGGATAAAAATAGTCTTGTTTAAGTGCTAAACACAAACTGCAATCCTCTGTATGTGTGACTTTGTGTGTTTAACATGACTGTGTGTATTTGTGTGGATCTGAGCGTGCACCGAAGACAGTGAACCGCCCAGCTGTTTAAATCCTATTACACAGAACAGCTTGAGCTGTTATCTCATTCTCGCAGAATCATTAATAAGTCAAACGCCCATTAACATCCGTAGACGGCTGCACTCAGCTAATCACTGGACTACAGTCGTTTTGCTCTCGATGAAAATGAGATGCTTGTTGTCGGAATTCCTGATAAGATGTATATGTGATATTTTAATCCCTGAATCCACTGTTGTAACCAGTATCTCCCAATATATACACATATTCTAATGAGCAACAATATTAAAAAAACCCTTTTGCCAGGAATGCTTTGACCCACCATAGCATGGACTTCAAAAGATCTATGTCTTGTGGTATCTGAAACCAATACAACCAATACAAAAATTAAAATTAACAGTCGATTCTGAAGTCCTTTTATATGGTGGGACCAAAATCCAAAATATTTTGGATAATATATTATCATAATTCTATACAAGAACCATATTTTTAAGACAGGCAAGGTGTTTTAGATAGAATGGGTACATAAACAACAGTATTGTTGATATTGGGTCAGCTTGTTACTTGGCTTGTTTAGAAAATTCTTCATAACCATCCTATCATGTAAATATACTTTACTTTGTGAGTGCTGCAACCTATCATCACTTTATATGCACTGATTGCTCTTTTCTTGGCCGATTCCAAGATCAAGATTTACAAGATAACATGGGTGCTGGCTTGCACCTGGCTCTGTGCTCTTTCTACTTTTGGCTTTAACTTCTTCACCATTGTAGGAATTGTCAAGTTCTGCATATTCAGATCAATGAGACAATATTTAAAATGTCTTGCCACAGAAAATACATGTGGACAACATTCCTCCAGAATAGTGTTGGTGGTATTTGTAATAGTGTGGCGCATTATGAAGTGCAAAATACGACGAGACCCCATACTGTTGAGTAACTGAAGTTATACATCAATCAGAAAATGAGAAAGAATTCCACCTACAAAGCTTTAACAATGAGTGTTAGAAGGAAAGGTGATGTAACACAGTGGTAAACATGCCACAGTCTCAACTTTTTCGGGAAGTGGTGCAGGCATCAAATATTATTGAATGTTTGCAATAAACAATAACGTTTATCTGTTTGAACATTAAATATATTGTCATTGTAGTGTATTCAGTTTATTATAGTTTGAAAAGGATTTGCAAATCATCGTATTTTGTTTTTATTTATGGTTTACACAACATCCCAACTTAATTGGAATTGGGATTGTAGTTTCATGGTAAATGGTAGGTGATTAAAGGAAATGTGACGCCAAAGTATGTTTTTAATAGGATGCTTTTCTTTCTTTTCATTTTTAATAATAACATCACAGTTTGACCTACCGGTAATGTTAGATGTTCTGTCAATCACTAACTATTTATCAGTGACCCTAGTTTTAGTTTTGCTAGTTTTAGACATTATTCATTATGCATTATCTAATGCTAATAAGGTTTCCAGAGTGCTGTTGTATACACAAAGCAATTTATTACTGTACATGAAACTGCATCAATTATTCTGTACTTCCAAATGTCTGTGGGGCAGTCTACATTACTCATTATTTACAGTTAGTTTTGCCATGCCGCGTGCACTTATTGGAACAGATGACAATCAAAACTATGGAGCTTAAATACAACTTGTTTCCACTTGTAAAATGTACATGATAATGAACTTTATTATCAGGTTATTTACTAGATTGGCATAAGTATATGCCAGGAGAACATGCAGGACATTATCCACTCTTTTTCTTTCTTGTCAATGACAGCGCAGCTGTAGAGATGTTTCTATGACAATTTTAGTATTCTAATAAGTAATAGGGGCACCCCTGGTCTGTGTCATGCAACTGACAGCACCAAAGACCCAGGAGCCTCTGGAAAGCGTACATATTGACACTGATATATTCATTCATTACTCATGTTCACATTCATTTATTCATTGTTGTAGCCACTTATCCTAGTCAGGTCCACGGGAAAGCCAGTGCCTAACCTGTGACACATTGGAAACGCACACCAACTTAACCGACATTGAGAAACCTGGAGAAAACCCATGCAGACTAAACACAGACAGAGCCCAGGGCAGTGGTAACCCCTGCACCATCATGTCGCCCACATATTACGCAGGTATATACTACTGGATTTACTGATGCCACGAACCACTTCAGACTTTTGGTGCCAGTAAATCATACAACTAAACTGTCAGAGGCAGGGAAACTCTTCTGACCTTGTACAATACTTCAAACTCACTTCTGCATCTGGCAGGTCCTGCCATGTCAGAAGAAGGTTAAAACCAGAAAAGCTTAACACTGTAAACCAGTGATCTACTTACTGAGCTGGTTTGTATCCCTATGGCAAGTTGAGGTCTGTAGGTTGTAGTGTACAAGATCACAAGCTTTCTCTGTGCTGAAAGGTCCTAAGTGATAAAACTGAGCGTGTATACAGTGGGGCCAAAAAGCATTTAGTCAGCCACTGATTGTGCAAGTTCTACTTAGAAAGGTCTGTACAAATTATATTATTTAAATATATTTTATTTTATATTATTTAAAAAATCACACAATGTGATTTTATTCTTATTTTGTCACCCATAATTGAAGTGTACCTATGATGTAAATTACAGACCTCTCTCATTTTTCTAAGTAGGTGAACTTGCATACTCAGTGGCTGCCTAAGTAATTAATGAATGAAGGAATGAATGAATGCGAACATGAGTAATGACTTAGTATGTCAGTGTGAATGTGTTCTACCTCACCAGTCTCCTGAATCTCTGACGCTCTGTGAGTCAGACGCAGAGCCACTGGTGCTCCCTACATACCAAACATAAATGTACTAACCATCTTTAGTCAACACTTGTATATTAATATTATATTCAGTGGTTTAAAAGGAGCTGTACGTTAAGATGGCCAAAGAGTAAATACAACTGAATAAAGAGAATTGTGTGACACTGTTATACAAATGCAAATTTATACATGTACCCCTGTTCAAATCACATTTAATTAACATAACCTCTGCAGGAAATTATATCAATCGAGTGTGAACGTGAATCTGGCAAGTACCGATGCAACCTTGTCTTTGTTGTGAATAGCCATTGACGCTGATGCAACATTAAATAAACCAACAAACCAACCTGATGCAAGTCTTTGAAATGTGAGGGGAAACAGGCATACCTAGAGTAAACCCGGATAGACACTTGGAGAACATGCAAACTCCAGAGACAGGATCTCTGTGGCTGTGAAACCACAGTTCTAACCACTGCACCACCACAATGTTTAGTGCTTCAGTAAATACTAGTAAAAACTTTTGCACTTTCTTAACATTATTTTTTACTTTTTCCCAATACAATATAATATAATGTACAATATAACAAACAGCACTGTTGACACAAGAGAAAGATTTTTTGTAAAACAATAAATAGCCATGACTACAAGTGCACAACCTTTTTTCAGTAGCCTGTAAGTAATATGTAAATTTGTGAGAATGCAATACACATTTCATGAGATGAGGTTTAGATCCTGAGCTACAAGTGAGCTTCTGCTTACCGTAGGGTGTAATTGTGTGAATCCACTACAAATCACAGTTTCATCACTCAATGCTTTAGTACTTACCATCCCCGGGGATGATGCGCAGTGAAACCGTGTTTCCAGCCTCTTTGATAAGGTTGACAATGTCGGAGTGAGACTTGTTGGTGATGGAGCAGCCATTGACGGCGAGGATGCGATCACCCACCTTCAGCTTCCCACAGCGGTCTGCTGGACTGCCCTCGATAATTCGTCCTATTTTATGGGGCATGGCCACACACGTGTTTCCAGTTGCTGTGTTAAAATCAGTGTGTGTGCATGTATGGGAGAGAATGTAGGTGTGCGACAGAAAGAGGAAGACAAAGATAGAGCGGGAAAAACAGAGTGACAAGCCACAAAAGAGCAAGAAAAAGAATTATGGTGTTTGTCAAAGTGTCCATGATTTTAGGAGAAGAAGGGGAATGAAAAGAGAAAAGAGAGAAAATAATTAATTCAACAAGCATCCAAGCAAATTTAAGTTTATCAGTGTATTTAATTAAAATCCCAACCAAATCAAAGTGGCCATTGTGCTGAGGGAAGGCAGAAAATGAGTGGAAGCACAAAAAGCAATGCAGATTTATTCACCAACAATTGTGCATGACCTTATAATTTAATGCTCCCTGTCTGTGTGCATGCATACTTTTAAATCAAATAACTGTTTGATGAGAGTGAGTGAGCGTGAAGGAGGTGTAGGTGGGTCAATCATGGTTACAGTTATATTTAAACATGTACATGTGTCTCTGAAAGACTTAGAAATCATATTCATGTAAAACAAACTTCTGAGGACAACTGTATTATCTAAGACAATACTATATAAGCAAGTTAAATATGACCATGTCAACAGCAATACATCATGCTATAGGGTAGAGGTGTGTGTATGTATGTGTACAATCTACAAATTAAACTAGCATTCTACATAGAAGTGCATGACCGAAAGTTAAAAACTAGTGAACAAAGTGTGCCAAGAGACAAAATACAGACACCACCAGCCAGTGGTCTACATTGTTACATTTAATCGCTAGATGTGGCTTCATGCTTACTAACCAAATCTGATTAGCAGTCAATACTGATAGCTGCCAAAATGATGCACTGCATATGAATGCACCCAAAAACTGCCGCTTACCCCAATAAATAAATAAAATACAAAACATGATTTAAAAAAGTCAGCAAAAACACAACCCAAGTTAGAAGTGAAACTTTTTGTTTCCGTTAACCCCATTATGTTTCAGTGCATGCATTTACTAATTTCTTTAACCAAACTCACTGCCTCAACAGAATACACTTAATTCCCTTTCTGCTTGTTGCAAAGACTGTGAAAAATTTACCTTTACAGTTCTGATAATTGTGTTTAATTGATATTATATTAACTAACTGTGATTAAAAAATTATGTACATTTGTACAAAATCATATTGGAATAACTAGTTCATAGAGTAACCGGTTCTTAGAAGGTTTAGTAAGAGCTACCTATAAACTGATGAATAGAACCAAGCAGAAGATGCTATATAAACAAATCAAATCTGTTGATTTGGTTAAATCGGTTAACTGTCAGACACAAACATCTGGCATTCAAACACTTCAGAAACTTTCAATACACTCCCAAGTTACCTTAGCATAAATATACCAACATGAGATCATCATTCTGCACAGCTGTGTCAGGGTCACTGGTAGACAAAAAGACCTTGTGTTGACATTGCAGTGGCACACACACACACACACACACACACACACACACACACACACACACACACACACACATACACACACTATCGCTCACTATATGAACTGCCATTTTGATATCTGAGTGAATTTAATTGACATCATGTAATCATCTGTCTTACTCAATCAGTGTCGACAGGTATTAATTGCACCCAATAAGCAATTATGTTTTAGCTGCGAGAGGTGAACATGTAACAGTGATGGACTGCTGTGTGCTATAAAGTATCTACGGTACACACACACAACCGCAGCATTCAAACATGCTTACCAAATGTGGTGCCAGCGTCTGGCCGTGACACAGATGAGACTATGACGAACCCGAAACCCTCATTCTCTCCCCTCTGGATCTCGACATCATATGGCTGTAGAGCAGTGGGAACAGCAGATACGACGGCACTGCCGCTGCCTCCTCCACCACCACTTCCGATGCCGCTGGTGGAACCAGAGCCAGAGCTGACCGTATTCAGAGAGTTCTGGCTGCCTTGTGGCGTGCGCTTCTCCTCGGTTAGAGATGGAGCCTGAGTGCTGCTGTGGTTAGATGAGGCGGGAGATGGAGGAACATCTCACTCGCCTTTACACACTGCATTAGATGAAAAGACAGAAATGAATTGATAAGTATCTAGCACCACAGACACTGCCAGTGTCACTGCTGTTCTGAGAATGAAGTGAATATCTCATCATCAGTGTTCCTATGGTGGTTCCCTTCAACTGCTGTATGGCTTAGAGGGGGGCTGACAAATTGTATATTGCAGGAGATGGGCATGTTGGTATGGGGGCAGCACTTTGCACTGTCGGCTCACAGTTCCAGATATTCCTTCTTCAATTTTCAATCTGCACTTAACGCCTGTGTGTAATTTGCTGATTTCTCTGTGTCTCCGTGGGCTTTTGTCTGGCACTCCACTTTCCAAACACGTTCCAAAGACATGAATTTAGGTCAATTGATCTCCCTAAAATGTCCCAGCATGAGTGCCAGACCGTACTGTATTCAGCCCGCAAGCTCGGATAAACCGGGAAGGTTGAAGCAGGAAGCACATCTGGTGTAGATCCTGAACCAGGTCTAATATGAGGATCGAATAAGAACTGCTATAGCCGCCCAAAATGAAAAAAAACAAAAAAACAAACCAAAAATCAGAATGAAGATGTGGATAAAGAAGAAGTGAGCAACAGTCAGTAATTATGGACAGTACTGAGCAAAGGTTTTAGGTCACCATTAGATTTGGTAATTTAGCAGTGCTAATATGATCATATATAATATAATGTCAAGGACCCATTATAATCCATAATACTCTTTTTCCCTGATCTTTATTTCAGTCCTTGTGTTATATCATATACTCATTGTTTCACACTGTTCCAATACCGAATAAGTTTTTTGGCTGCTACCTACTTCTTTTTCAAAAAGAAGAGTAGCATCTTAATCCTTCCTGATTATGTTTCTTTGAACTACAGAAGGCTCAACATTGTATCCTGACGAACCTGCTGGATGCTGCTGTTGCTCAGGTGTAAGGGGAGGTAAATACATTGCAGCATATTGATGCTTTTTGTCATTTTTTAAATATTGCATACACATCTCCTCTATTTTTAAGTTGTATCCTAATAAAGGCGCTGTGTAATAAATATATATGGCCATTATCAGGCCATTTCTAAAACAAAAGTGTATCTACTCTAATGGTGGCCTAAAACTTTTGCTCAGTAGTTGTGGTATTAAATGGGTACAATACCATAATAAACTACATTTCCTACCTTGATTTGGTTCCTAACTGGCCTTGCTTTGTATGTGTAGCAATCTGGATTACTAATATGGTCTATTATGTTGTCATGTTTATATCCCACAAGTGTGTACAGTAACAATGTGGGTACATTGTCACTGTGAGAGTTGTTTTGAGAACAAACATGACTCAAGAGCAGGTTAGGTTTTTGTTGCTCTTGTGCAACTATCATACCTGTCATTGGTTCACGGTTTATTAACAACTGTGGGTAATAAATCATTATGGTTAACTGGAACCATAACACAGACCTTGTTGTTTAGGAGATTATGCCATTACAACTTAAGGTCAGTACAAGAACCGACTGTCTAATACATCTCCCAAGCAATGATAAATGAGATAATCTTCTTTATATATTTTCGTCTGTGCAAGGTTTTATTCTTCTAGCTGATCAGTGTTTGTATGGAAGATAGGGGTGTTATGATACACTATTTCTGAAGTGTAAACCATTCAGTATAATGCACATTTGTTTCAGTACATTTTCATACATAAATCGTTAGTTCCCTGCACGCACAGTATGCACAATCACAATAAAATTCACAGAAGCAGAGATTCAATATTGTAAGCAAAATGTTCTGTTGTACCTCCACCATATTTTAAATAACTGTGAAAATATTCCTTTTCAAATTTCTGACGTGTAACAATTCATAGAAACACATACGTTTCGAGTATACAAATGTACACAAAAAAAAATATTAAAAATGTAGCAGTTTCAACAAATGTAAATAATTAAGTGCTGTCTTGAAATCCAAATTAAAGTAGTCGAACAAGCTCACTGAGGCTTTAGGCATTCTCAGTCTCAAATTCATCTTTATGTCAAGTAATGTGCATGGGTGAACGATGTATGATTACACCCTCTGGTGTTCAAAAATGCAAATGCATTAGACGGTGTAATGAACGTGACAATTTCTGCATGGCAATGCGTAACTGCGCTTATGGAAGTGTATGTGTAATTATTGCATGCGTATGTGTGTATGCACCTCCGTAGCCTGTTTTGCGGCGGACTGTGAGATTGACGTGGCCTTGTTTGGCTGCCTGTTGCATAAGCTGAACAACCAGCTGGTGGGATTTGCCCACGACGGCTGTCCCATCCACGCAGATCAGCTCATCTCCGGAACGTAGACGCCCATCCTCGTCTGCTGCTCCATACTTCACTATGTGCCCAATATAGATCTTAATAGATTTAAAAAACAAGAACCATGTTACACTTTTGTGATTAACACACTTGTGGTAAATGTTTAATATGGTGACAATAAAATGTATCTGATCAAATAACTGTGTGAGATAGGTCAGTGTTCTGAAATCGTTGCTAGCAAAGTATATTGTAAGCTACATTTACAGGTCATCATTTAAAGTCGGGCCACATTATGACAAAACTGGAGACAGATGGAAAGTGGATTTTTGATCAGTAAACAAACACAGAATACACCTTATTACTCTGTAAAGTTGAAAAATTTGCTTTTATAAGAATCTGTCTGGCTGTTTTCTCAACAAACAATGTCAATAACTGTCTAATACATTGACAAATGTAATCTTTACAAATGCATTGTTCAGTAAATTGCGTTTATCATCAGTGTATATTCATTATCATCATATTGTATATTCATTTATATAGTAATATCACACAGGCCTACTAATACAGTGCAAGTGTAAAAACAGACAAATTGCCAATCGAAATGATTTGTATGATGTTCAATAGTCAGCAAAATTTCATTTCTTGACTGTGACAGTTGCACACCTTATAGTGACCTTATAGTGTCACATGAGCTCAATACAGTTTAAGCCATTTTTCCAGTAGTCTGATCATTTTCAAACCACTGATTTGTTGTTAGGACAATTAAAAGCTTCATTTCACAGTTTCAGGTTTGGCCTTTTTGGCCCAGGAATATACATTCTTCATATTAAAACGTGACACCACTAGAGGGAATCTAATGCTATAAGCAATGTCCAGCTCCTCTAGGATAACACTTGGCATTGATGTAGTGTTCACACTGTGTCTGTGCTGGTGAGTGGGCTCTGTGTTATAAGAGCCATAAGCACATACAAAATAATGTCTAAAGTCCAAGACACAAGAAACTGCGACACACATTTCTGTGGTTTTATAGTTTCTATACATGCACCTGTGAAAAAGGAAGTGTTTTGGTCAGCGATGCAACCCAGGTGAGAAAGGGTAAATACCACAGGTCTAATAAATTACGCTGGTGTAGAATTAGGCCAGTGTTTTGTGTCTTTCTCACCGGTTCTCCAGGCTCATTCCCTCCAAGGATCCTGAAGCCAAATCCTGTGTCTTTTCTCCAGAGAAAGATATCTTGTTCTTGAGAATCTGGCACTAAGAGACAATAGCAATGTAATACAGTTAAGCTATATAAACAGATCAAAACCAACTTTGTTAGGTGCAATAAAATCACATCCACACCAATCCTCACTCTGAGAGGTTTTCAATACAAGGTATACAGCAACTACCTGCTATTTTATGTATTAATAATATAACACCTTTGCAGAAGTGTTAATTCTGTTCTGTACAGTCAGGTTTAAGATAACTCAATATAATAACTTACCATAACTACCATACTGTAACCGTAATTAGCACTGCCACTTCAAACATAATGCACTATTACTGCTGCTGTTTATGTACATGTACTTTTGAGACCTCTATGAGAGATGCCATGAAAGTCACGGAGTATGAAATATCTTTTCTAAACTGAAAAGTAAAGAACACTTTGCTGGTCCACCCAATGACCGTCAATTCCCTATAATGGCTGAGGTCCTAAAAAATACAATAAATTATAATAGGAAATAAAAATCTGTCTTTTATATCTGAACATTTTGGCCATAAAACGACTCAGATCGATAAAGACACTGTACAGCAATGGCCGGTGTATGATTGTTCTCAACTGATGTACTTTGGCTAAAGTATCAGGTCCATTAAGCTATACTCATATAAGCTATACTAGGCGTTCCCCTAGACAGTGTCATAAGAGTACATTATTGTATTTTCTATAATTATTTTGATTTTAAAAATCAATTAAAAAATCTTGTGAAAATGATCTTTTTATTTACAATACAGTAGCCCAAAAAGAATGTGTGCTACCGGTGTGTGTATAATATAATATTATATGTGTGTATAATATGTGTTATGTCCGATTTACGTTTTTAACCCTTAACACATTGTTTCACAAAATATAATGTGGATGTTTAAAGTCACATTCCATGACATTACAAGACGAGTTCATATAACAACATCTCTAAACCCTGAATAACATACTGTGTTTGAAAAAAAGAAAAACAGGGGAGTGTATGAAAAGATATACCCACACCTGGCCAATAGAGCAGCAGCTCCCAAAGGATTTCGAGTCATAAAGCTTGATTTAGCATCACCTTTAGACATGCACATGAAACAGTCACAGTATAGGCCATCACGACTCTCACTCTCTCTCTCACACATACAAACTTTGTTCCATCGATTGCTATTTTTTGCTCCCACTCTCAAACACACATCCCCTCATTTAATGCATGTTCTCCATCTCTCTAGAGTTCTCAAAACTAGGTCAGAGAGAAGCATACTACAGGAGAATATAGATGGAAAGCTCAAGAAAAAGAAGCTATTCGTTTAATATTTGCCAAAAAATCCAAAGTATAAGATAAGGATAAGATAAGATAATTTTAATATGTTACACACAAAATGTTTGAAAAACAATAATCGCATGTCCAACACCAAAAAAGTATAATGGCAAGGATTTAAATGCCATTATACTTTTTTTTGGCATTGAACATGTGATTATTGTTGTTTCTGGGAGAAACGTTTCAATAGCCAGTAGGGACAAATTAATAGTCAATGTAACATAATCCCTAGGATTTGATTGCATGTGTTAATATCTTCTGTATTTGTTTTGCATCCACTTGACCTGGTGCAAGTCCCACATTCACTAATTGCTAACTGGGTGCACAGTTCAGCTGAACTGATTTTTAGTATTGAAGTGTGAATCTGTTGATTTGCTGATCACTCAGATTCAGCTCAATCTTTGTTGGATGGTCTTCAGTCCTACCAAATGTGATAACACCCTGTCAATTTTACACAACACTACAGGTCATTTAGCATCCATCCAATTCAATCTGGTTTTTCACGCCTAATAAAAAACTTGTATACAGGTAACCCTCAACTTATTATGGGGACAAGTTCTGACAAATCCATTGTAAGTTGATTTACTAGTGTCTGAATGACAGAAACGAGAACGGCAGTCTTGAAATAATAAAAATACAAACATAATATTGTTCTATTTTCTAATAAATTCCATTTTTGGTAAGTGTTTAAGTTATATAAAAAACATAAGGACAAAAATGTCTGTTTTATACAGTGCCACAATGCACTAAATGGTCTCTTATTGTGTTTTAATTAATATTATTGCTTAAAACAAAACACTATGTGCAAAGCATCTAAACTACTATGCGACTATGTCTGGTCAGCATTTCGGTAAACAACATTTTTCACAAAAAGCAATACATTCGTAAACCGGTGCATGCCTGTATATCTGGTGATGCAGTTCTTCATATTATATACTCACACTGCAGCCAACATCTTACACCCAGGTTTTAGCCTACATGCAAATAATTGATATTGATTATAAAATGACATTAATTATTGTCTGAATAGCTGCATGACTTTGAATTGCAAAAATCTTACTGTAATTCTTTCTCAGTCTCTTAAGCAGAAAATACAGGGAATTTGTATGCAATAGCAACAGCAAGTATAGAGTGTTTAGCTTAACATTAACAATAGCAGCATCTGGCAGATTCATGGGGATGCCTAGTTGATTCTATAGTCCAAAGAAGCTTGCTCAGGAATGGTCTATTTGGAAGGGTGGTACCCAAGTTACTACATTTTCGAAAGAAGAATGACTTCTGCACAGCACTGTACACACACAAGTAAATTATTTAATGCGTACATCAATCTTTAATATTAAACTCAGTGCCCAAAAGCAATAGAAAGCTACATTTCTGTAGAAAACCACACATATTTTATTCTTTTTTCCTTTTTTTTCCTTTTTCTCTCCTTGCTAATGCTCAATTCCCTTGTTGATATTTGCCACCACATGCCAACCGCTCTGCCAAGGGAGGAAGGCTGTAACGTGTGTCTCTTTACACTTCATTTTTCAGCACCAGGCAATAGACTTCTACAGCAAGAGCAAACCCGGGTAGACACACTTTTCTTTATGGGGATTACCCACATAGGCCAACAGTACCCACGTGCACACCCAAAACCTGGCACCCACCCATATTCACACACACACACACTTTCTCTCACACACATTATGAAGTAGGGTACAAAAATGACAAAAGTAGGTTTGTTGTTTAGAGGTATTGTTCGGGGCGTCACAGTGGCGTGAAAAGTGGGACTGAGTTAAAAGGGCCGTCAGGGAACGGGCCCTGAGGAGTCTGGAATTTTATTTTAATTTATATATTAATATCACAAAGAAACGTTGCTAAATAATGTAAGTGTAATGATTTGGGTAAAGAAATCTGTAGTAAACTTGCATCAGGATGTTAGTGTGACTAGATATTTACTAACTCAGGGAACACCCAGAGTTAAAAGAATGATTTTTCTTCCCTATTGCAATTTATTATAATTTTAAGAGCTCTGTAACTAAAGTAAAGGACATTAAACGGTGTGTATCTGTATATGGTAGATGGTTTACAAACAGTACAGGTTGTTTAGCTTCCCATTAAACAAGGAAGTGGTGGAGCAAGCAATGGCAAACTACTCCACCGAAATACTTAATGGATCACATCGATGAAAGACAGAAATTTGTGGAGATCGATGATCCATCAAGTGACCGAGAGTCTGCCGCGACTGTACGGTTAAATCCAATCCAAAACAAGGAAGTGCGCATTTTTCCAAGTGTATTCATTTGTCATTGTTATGGCATGCACATACCTCGATATTAGGGGATCTTAACTCTCTGACTGCTCGATATCGCGTTAAAGTGATTGGCATTACTGCAATACTGCAGTAGATTTTATATAAAGGACACTCAAGAGATTTAAGTCCTTGACTTATGAATGTCCTCTAACTGAGCCTTAATTTTTTAAGTATAGACTAGCAATATGGGCTCAAATAAAATGTGCTCCATGTGGGACTCTATTACCACATTACCTTGATCAGTACAAAGTACTGTGCATGCGGTGATAAACGTGTCTTGGTGAATTAATTTAATTAGTTGACTTGGTATCTGTTGAATCTGACCTTTCTTCATATTTTTTGCACTTTCCCGGTCATGGTCACAAGGACATTCCAGAGAACACAAAACATGGATTGTCCCATTCCCTGCGATAGACTAGCATCCCATCTGGGCCAAGAATTTTCCCATCAATCATATCTGTTTACGATATTCAACTCAGTCGGAAGGTCATTGAATTAGTGGGCAAGCATTTTTATGCACTTTCGCACTGGGGAAAAAGTGCCCCCTTAGTTCTGTGTTCTCATTGCAGTAACTGGGAATGATTGTAACTCTTAGAACACCGTGTAAAGCTGTGTTTGGTCCAGACATAGCAGTACAGCATTTGGTCCAGATGTAGTGAAGTACCTGAACAGTGTTTGGTCCAGACTAAAGTGCATATGCTGAAGGCAGCCGCTATTTTTAAATGGCATTTTTACTTTAAATGAAACCGCCCAATCTATGAAACCTATGAAAGTGTCACGCTTCTAACAAATTTATAATGCGAAGCATACAGATACGGATTCTCTCAACGTAAACAGTGACATTAGGATAGGTTGTACAGAACACCTTGGTGACCATTGATGGATTTATAATTAAAAGAAAATCGACATCAAATTAACGTGGTGTATGCACTATTTATCTTTACACCTGCATTCTGTTAGGATACAATGTGGTTAAATGTAAAATTTACAATATTCATATATACAATATTGGAATGTATCATATTACAAACAGACTTTTGTGCTGGGTTTAACTATTTCTCAAGGAACAGGAGGTAATGCTCATACGTTTGCTTTGACTTCATAAATTCAAAAAGGCGAGGCCACTTAACTTTATCATTCCTTAGAATCATTTTAGCAAGACAACTAATACAAACTTAAAAAAAACTAAAAAGCTCAAGTCCACCAAGCATTCATGATTTACTGAAACTGTAAGCATTTTTAGCAGTACTGTGTCCACCAAAATGACAACCAAAAAGAAATTTACTAGTATACTACAACAAACGTCTCCAAAACATTTTAAAAGGGTGCTTATGTGTTCCATGGACAGAGTTCCAGTCCATCACAGGGCTGGGTAGAGGCGGCCAGGACTCGCACTTCTAGAGAGGGCAAGCATTTAAACCATGCTGCCATCACCAGTGCCTGGAGGAGAACTAGTTTAACTGTACATCAGTTTAATAGCTTGCAATGTCATTCTTTTTCAGAAGCCTATTTACTGTAGTGTCTTTATGAATTTGTTGTATGTGAAACTCTGTCCATGTCTGTTTAAAGGTCTAGTTTTTTTTTATCTCATGGTCCATTTTCATCAGCATCGTCTGTCTCTTGTGTAGTCTAATAAAACAGAACCCACAATGTCACTGCATTTTCAACACACACACACACACACACACACACACACACACACACACACACACACACACACACACACACACACACAC
>JAYJMA010000002.1:4730912-4742847 GCA_036873895.1 Parotocinclus cabessadecuia
CACATCATGGATGTGCAACCAACAAATCTGCAGCAATTGCATTACGCTATCAACTTAATATGGACCAGAATCTCAGAGGAATGCTTCCAGCACCTTGTTGACTATATGTTATGAATGATCCAGGTAGCTCTGAAGGCAGCCCTGTACTAGCAAGGTGTACATAATAAAGTGGCAAGTGAGTGTATATTTAGAGGAGTTTTAGTAATACTAAAGCGGTTATGTGACCACTTTGTAGTATTTCTTTGTAAATTATCATAATTGCTTACTTAAAGCTCCTTAACATGGTTACTAGGACAAGAACATTGTGCAAGACTGTGCTTTTGCAAGGGCCACAGCCAAGATGCCCCCGTTAGGCACTTGAAGCCAGTTGTTTGGATTGTGCTACACAATATTGCATCAGTAAATTCGCATAACAGTGTGTACTTCATGTAAACCTTAGACAATATTTGCAAAAATCAGTTCCAGTAAAAGAGAGAGTGAAAAAAAGTAGGACGAACCTCTGACGTAGCGCTCACCTTCTGGTGGCTGCTGGATATCGACCTGCTTTTTACGCCTAGCCTCCAAGACCGGGTTCTCATACTGGGTCTTTCTGTTTATGTGACTAAGAGACATAACGAGACACACAAAGAGAAAGACATAAGGAAAGAACTTTTGGCTTTGGGATGAATCAATGTCTTGATAAGATAAGAAGTGCGAAACTACGAAATCTTTATCTGCGTTATCCGAGTTAAACAAGGTGGTTGTACCGAAAGATTGAGATAAAGACATAGTTGCTGAATAAATGTCCTAAGATGAGGGAATTTGTTCACAGACTCACTATATTGAGTAAACACAACACTCAAACATACAAAGCTTACTGTTTGTGTTGGTTTGTTCTCTATGTTGAAAAAAACCCCCACAAAGGCAGGTCTCAGAGCTAAATCCACACAGCTAAAATGGTTAATACTTACTCTACATAATATACACCATAGACTGGGTCATCTATCTTCTCCCAGCCTGTAGGTAATTCTGTTATGGGAAAGAAATAAGACACAAATGAAAAGATGATACAGGAAATGGCCTCGGTAATGTGTGTTAAATTCAGCTCTGTGGGGTGAAACGGCCTGTGTTAATGTATCTAGTACCAAAGAAGAAAATTCTCTGTGCATTACCGTACAGTGACATACAGTCTACCTGATTGTCTCTCAGTTACAACAGCACACCCGCATCCTTATATTGGTTTTACATTTACATTATTTAGCAGACGCCCTTATCCAGAGCAACTTACAACTCATACAGTCTTACAGTCTTACTTAAGCAATCGTGGGTTAAGGGCCTTGCTTAAGGATCCAAGTGTGGCAGTGATGGGATCTGGACCCTGGACCATCAGGTCCTCAGTCCAGTACCTTAACCAACAGGCTACCACAGTCCCTAGCTGGTTTAGACCTTCTACACATTTACATGTACAGGTATACAACCCTCCGAAAGTATTGGAACAGTGAGGCCAATCTGCTTACTTTTGCTGCAGACTGTAAACTGTAGATTTGGGTTTAGCATTAAAAGATGAATATGGAACAAATAAATCAACTTTTGAATCAGATTCAGATGTAAATACCTGGAAATGAAAGCTAAAATGTTATGGTTTTGTCTCCCATTTGTTGTTTAATGACAGTTTTTAAATGTTTTCAGTCTACAGCAAAAATAAAAGAATTGGCCCCACTGTACCAATACTTTTGGAGAGGAGTGTGAATAAAATACCATTACAAATAAATCCAAATCTCTTTCAACTCTGGAGCTGGTCACCTCAACAGCCAATAAACACTGCAGATCCATCTGCGTGGGTTTACTCTGGGTACTCTGGTTTCCCCGCACAGTTCAAAGACATTAGATGTGTTTGGTTAATTGATTACTCTAAATTGGCACCTACTTATATATATATATATATATATATATATATATATATATATTACTAGTCTTGAGATGAACTTGTGGGTATAACCTTGTGTGTTGCTGCCACTGACAAACAAAATGGTCGTTCATGTAATAATCAAACAAAAGTATCAGGTCCATCATACTATGCTCCTAAATGTTACAGCTTACCCCTAGACAGGGCTGTACCAGTACATTAGTGTAGGTTATAAATGTGATGGCATTAGGGATGCTGTGTAGATGATAGCATTCTATTCATGATTCTGCGGTATCATTAAACCTTAATATTTACATTGCATTAGGACAAAAAATATTATGTGACAGTAACGCCTTGCAAGCGTCCATTTAGGTCAACATTCTGCTTCACAGACCATAATGCAGACGTTATTCTGTGCAGACCTATACACACACACATACACTATACGCTATTTTTCTAATAAAGACCCATTACCACTGTAATGCACTGAGTTTCACATGCAACCATTACACACTCCATGCTCACACTAAGTGCTTCACTTTACTCTGACTCGTCCTACTGTTTCACAGATCACTGTCTAATTCACTCGGCATGCACAGATAAGCAGTAAGAATATCCCTGCCACTAAAACACATTCTCAAGTGCCAGTATTCTGTAAAAAATCCTAATTCCACCAGTCAGGCTTAGGAATTGCTGCCTAGTTCCAATACTGTGTTGTGATGGATTCTTTATGCTGGAAGTCACAGGTTTTGTTGTTTATTTGCATCTGACTTCAACTTGCAAGAAGGTTGTTTTTACTGTTTAAAACGGAGTCTCTGAGAAACATAAGCAGACATGCTTAGTTATATAACATAAAATGTGTTATCTTTACATACATTGAATATTCGGGAGAATGGATCCTTGGATGGTACTGGATTCATAACACAACCAACAGACACAAACATGATTGAAACCAAAGTTATAACACTTCATAACATGCTAAATGTGATCTGTTTAAGCAAATATCTGTAGTTTGCTTACTATGGCTTAAAAACGGGTGCTCTGATGACAATGGGGTTATCGTGTGACAAAGCTATTGTTGGTTAAATGTATCATAAATTGTGTAGTGGTAGTGATATGCACTTTACATTATAGCGAAGCCCACCTAAACATTCTTAAAACACTTGCATTAACCTACAATGGCCAAAATCATTAATACACAGCCTTCTCTATGATAAAGCCTCAAATATATAATTGCTGCTAAAATTGCGTTTATGTGCATCAGCACACTGCCATCGCTAAAGTCACAAAGTTGTGAGGTGGACCATCGCAAAATGGGGTCTACCTTCTAATAGTATATATATATATATATATATATGAGAAAAATAAGTATTCGATACACTGCCAATTTTGCAAGTTCCCAAATACAAAGAATGGAGAGGTTTGGTGGAGTGGCCAAAATCCCTGCTGTAGTATGTGCAGACAAATTTCAGTTTTTTTTTTATATCTTATCAAATACTTATTGAATGCAATAAAAAGCAAATTAATTATTTAAAAATCATGTTTAAGATCTTGTCTCTCACATGTACATGTGAGATGTTGTCGGACTATTTATGTCCTTTAAAATCTTTTCTGCATCTTTTCAATGTCTTGAGTTTTTTTCAGTCCCACTCGACTCTTGAACTCACAACTCATGGTACACACGCGCACCATAACCTGCCTTTCAAGAAATATCGATTAGTCCTTGATAACCTGGTAATTCAACTGTAAATCAAGACAAATTTGGACATAAGCAGGTATACCATGAAAAGAATGCCAGTGTGGAAAGCAGAAAATTAGTAGAACCTACCAAGTTCATTGTCTGTTTCTTCAGTGTGCACCCCTTCTTCTCCAAAAGGGAGAACAACAAAAAAAAAAAAGTGCGATACAGCAAACAAGATAGAAAAGAGAGAAATTCAGATGATTGATTCCATGCTGTAGAGTCACAATCAACAACAAGGCAGTAATTGATTTATTGTTAAGAGCGCGCCACCTTAAGTCTCCACAAGGTGGCATCATTCCCTGCGTCCTGATAAGAGCCCCATTTAATAGAGCTATTATTCTTCCACCACTCTATAAAAGGTCAGGCTACCAGTTAGATGGGTTTGATATTTATGGCACCGTGCAAGCCCTATGTAATGGATTATATACTGCTTACAAAAATTAGGGGATACTTCAAAATGAAATATTCCATAACGAAATATCATCCAATTTATGTGAGCAGTGTATATACATTACATTAGTCTTCTTGTGCACAATAAACCACATCCCATCTGCCTGGTTACACTGGCTAGTACAACATTCAAACTGATACACAAAAGTCACTGTCACAAGGTTAATACTAATAAGGTATTGCGTTTCCTTGTGCAGTGTTTTTTTTATAATACTTTTAATGGGCCATGATGTATACACTCACTGCCCACTTTATTAGATATACCTTGCTAGTACCGCAATTTTGTCTTCAAAACTGCCTTAATTCTTCATGATTCAGATTTAATAAGGTGCTGGAAACTGTCCTCAAAGGTTGTGGTCAGTATTACCATGACAGCATCGCACAGCTGCTGCAGATTTGTCAGTTGCACATCCATGATCCATTGCGCCTCCTGTCCTCAACATCCCAAAGGTGTTCTATTGGATTGAGATCTGTTGACTGTGGACGCCATTTCAGTACATTGAACTCATCATCATGTTCAAGAGTTTGAGATGATTTGGGCATTGTGACATGGTACATAGAACATGGGTACACTGTAATCATAAAGGGACGGTCACATGGTCACCGACAGTACTCAGTTGGTCTTTAGGGGTCCAAAATGTACCCCACGTTGTACCAAGGCACCACAGACCCATGCTCTCAGTCATAAGATGCCAGTCTTAGCTGACAGGAATGGCACCCAGCGTGGTCTTCTGCTGCTGTTGTAGTTTTCCAGCCCTGTTGTATCTGCTTCAGGGTTTGAGGCGTTGTGTGTTTAGATGTTCTTCTCGATACCTCAGTTGTAACGAGTGGTTGTCTGAGTTACTTTTGTCTTTATATAAGCTCGAACCAGTCTGGTCAATCTCCTCTGACCTTTGGCTTAAATCATATTCTCCCAAGAATCGCGGCTTTTATGATATTTTCACTTCTATGGGCCATTCTTTGTAAACCACAAAGATGGCTGTACATGAAAATCCCAGTAGATTTGGAGTTTCTGAAATATTCGAACCAGTCCAACAACCATGTCACATTCAAAGTCATTAAAATCACCTGTCTTCCACATTATGATGCTCTGTTTGAACGTCGTTCGTCTTGACCATGTCTACAGTACATGCTTAAATACATTGAATATATGTCTTTTGATTGGCTGATTGGATATTTGATAAAGATTATAGATAAAGTGCCAGGTGAGTGTGTTATAGGCATTTTCTTACTGTTTTTAGTCTGAAACTATCAACTTTGAATCCCAACAAACAGCCTCCCACACTCCCAAAATCCCATGCATTCAGATATGATTAAGCCACTGGATTGGATGATTTTATCTCACATACTGATTGGATGCTTGTTCTGTTTAGAGAGCTAGGGGCAGCCATGGAAAACTGTCTTTTGTCCTAAACATATAGTGAGGGTCAAGTCTTGAGGGCATTAGTGAAAATGTTTCTATTTGCATGTTTTCTCAAATTTTAATATATTTTAATTACAATGTGTATAATCTGCATAACAGCCTAAATTAATGGCAGCGGCAGTGACCTGACCTAAACCCTGCCGAGTATTCCTGGGGGCACTCGAAGACAAGAAAGTCAAGCATCCAACAATATCACACTGATCATCAGATGCCATCAGTCCATGTCTGCGCAATTGCACGTTATCATTACAGTAAAAGGGGATCATGCCAAATGCTAAAACGTTTCATGGACATTTTTGTTTTACAGCTTTTCTCTCAAATTATAATGTTTATTATTTAATTTGTCATGGAAAACACAGTACTAAATGTAAGAAAATACAAAACAAAAGCATTTCTCTATAAGTCTCTGTCACCCTAACTACATTATACATAATGCTATCTCTTATATCATATTGCCATTGTCTATTTTGACAATAATTTGAAAGTAGTACCAGACTGAATATCACTGACTGAACAAATCTATAACTAAGCATATATGCAAAAATGTGGGGGCTAGAGGGCTAATAAAACGCCTTCAAAGTCTAAAAAAATATTGAAAGAATATGTTTGGTTAAAACCACAATACATGAGCATATCAGATTTCAGCGGCATTCTAAAATGGTTGAAACAAATCTTTTAATCCATCCAGAACAGCATGTTAATTCAGCACAAAGAAATGGTTTCTGATTACAGAGAAAGAAAAAAAGCAATCTCTTGGTTTGCTGCTTTAAATGCTGTTTAAACAAACATTGTGTAAATGTGTTTCTGATTCTTACCATCGTCATCACACTCCTCTAATGGCTTCTGCTGCTTATCGTGACAGCGTGGGTCCATCCATGAGGTTGTCTTCGTATTGTGACTATAAACAAAACAAACAAGAGATGAAAACTCACTACTGTTGGTAACTCAAAACAGCATCTAATTTCAGAAATCGACACTCACCCATCACTTATTAGGCACACCTCCTTGTTTTTACCCTCATTGATTATCATTGTATCAGTTCCACTAACTATGCAGAAGTCCATCTGGTTCTTTACATACTTTATTCACCCCCTTGACCCCCACAGGACCAGCACAGATCAGGTACTGTTTGGGTGGTGGATCATTCTCAGCACTGCAGTGACACTGACATGGTGGTGTGTTAGTGTGCTGTGCTGGTATGAGTGCATCAGACACACTGTGTTCATTCGCTGTGTACTCTGTTAGACACATTGCTCCACCTTGTCGATATCACAGCAGAAATCGAGAATTCTAGATCTATTGTTGTCCAATTTAGGCAAGACTGTGTGAATTGTATTCTCAGTTGTCTGTTCGTAGCTGACAGGAGTGTCACACACTGTGGTCTGCAGATGCTGTAGCCCATCTGCTTCAATGTTCAATGTGTTGCACATTGATAGATGAGCTTTAGCATGCTTTTGTTGTAACAAGCGGTTATTTGAGTTAATAACCAGGTTTCATGAGCTACCACGACTACGGATGTTACCGAAACAAGCAAAAAATGGATTTTTACTCGATATTTGATTTTAGAGGAATAATCTTTACAACCATTTACAGGTTAAATGTGTTTTATGTTTGCACTGGTTCACTCGGCAGTGCTCATGACACAGCTGTTTAACACATCCCACCTCTTCGCTTATTCATTCATTTTCTTATCCGCTTATGATGAGGTACATTTAGAATTTTATCAGTCACGTTCACATTCAGTCAGCTTGATTATTAAATCATGTAAATGAACAACAATAAACAATACGGCATTTGTTTTGTTTTTTGTGTGACCAGGCAGAACAGAGTTATATGAGTTACAGGTTCATACTTCATCGTTTATTCTGAAAACCCTTCAAACTTTTCCATATCATTCTTGCATGAAATTCATTTAATGATATCTGGTTGTTTTTTCAAATGTTACTTTTTTCCATTCAGCATTCGAAATCTACAAACGAGTGGTAGATGGAAAGCATGAACTGAGGTCTTATATAGACAGTCCAATCAGTTCAATTAAACACAGCTGGACTCCAATGAAGGAGTAGAACCATCTCAAGAAGGATAAGAAGAAATGAACAGCTTGTAAATGTGTGTCTATTTCTGTCAAAATGGGATGCTGAGTGTACATTAATGTGAAATAAAATTAACTTTTTAGATTTTAGCAAATGGCAGCAATGAAACAGGGTGAAATTTTTAAAGGGGTCAGAATACTTTCCGTACCCACTGTGTGTGTGTATATATATATATATATAATGACCAATAATTTCTTAAATAAAACTGCTTTTGACTGACAACAGCAGCTCTATTATTATACTGAATTGCCTTGTCACAGCATTTATGCAGTCAGGTATGCTCTGATTGAATTGGAGAAACCAAATTAGCTACAAACCATGCTTCTCTTGCTAGTTTGCTCACCACCATATAAGGACATTTGATGTAGGGATTGTTGGTTTAATTACACAACCAGTATGACAAAGATTGAGCTTAATGATGGCTGAAGCGTCCAAATACCTGTGGCTTCAACTTCTACAACTTCATATTTCTCTTAAATAAACGTGCTTATTGGCAATATCACTATTGAAGCACCACATTATGCAATTTTTCCTGTGACACAAGAACCTGACCCCACATTTACACATGCACAAGCTTATTTCCATTGACCAAACATGGATATGTTATGGGGAGTAACCAAGTTGGGAAAGTATCCTTCACTGTTATGTATTCATTTTCCAAAAGGATGTGATTTATAAAGAGGAAACATTGTAAAAGTGTACCATGTCCTTTTTGTGTACCGTTTTTGTGTGCGCACATCCGTTAGTCCTGGATTTCACGTGTATAAATTCAATACAAATAGGTTTAGATAAACTATAATGGTGGCCAGTTAACAAATTTGGAAACTGCTTTTAAAGCATGTCCTCAGAGTCTGTCAAACAGCTGTAAGTCTATTTTAATGCTACATCCAGAAGCACAATGAACATACATTAATGACATTAATGACATTTCTTGTCTGTTAATGCTTGGAAAATGCCCTGCCCATTTTCATGAGGGAGAATATGGCAATACTGTTACAAGAACCAACTTTAAAGTTTTATATTATTTTCAGGGTCTGATGTTTTGCTTAACTGGTTGTTTTGGGAATGGACAATACATGCGTATACAAACTAGTTCACAAGGGTAAGGCAATGAAGAGGGATATGACTGCAAAAAGGACACATTTTTGGTCGATATGTTCCTGGAAAATACTCATAAAATCATTCGGGACACAGAAACAAAACTGAGAGCATTCCTCACCCTTCCTGTGTCTTAACTTTCCATAGTGAGCTTACTTTCTAGTTAGTCGAGTGGTAAAGAATTTTGATCGACCTAGTGTTGCTCATTTCCACTCTCCTAGAAGGCACTATTTCTGCTTTCATAAGTTTGTTCTTTTTTAATAGCAAATGCTATAAATTTGAGATGCATATAATTTCATCTGTGAGGTCCTCCTCATATTTGCCGCTCAGCTCTGTCTCCTCATCACTGTAGTCAAGAAGACTGTGGTCCATGATACTCTGATGTGAGCCTGTGCCATCCGATCCCGCACTATTACCCAGACTTCCATTGAGCAAATTGCTGGCGGCGCTCTCCATTTCATCTATTGTCATCTCACAAGCATCTGCAATCTCATGTTTAGTTGCCGCCACAAACTTTGGGTCCTTTGCGTATTTTCCTAGTCCATCTGAAATCAATACCTGGAAGCAGGGTAAAAATGAGTGGCATATGCTCAGTACACAAATGATTCAGCAATAAAATTATCACTCACCGCTTCCACCAGGCTATTAGCACTGCCTCTCTCCTGCATGTACTGACTGTTGAGGGTAGTTGGTATCTGTAAGCGGGAGGAGGATGAAGCTGATCTGGGTGGCCAGTCACGCCCCTGCCGAGTGTACCAGGAGCTGCGACGAGCCAATGCTGGAGTGCTGCTGGAGCTTGGTGGTGCTCCGTGCCAGTCCACTTGGATGAGAGGGGTGTAGCTTGGAGGTGGAGGAGTGGATGGAGGCGTGACCCATGAGTTAATGGAGCAAGTTGGAGAGAGTCGAGCATGGCTGGAATCGAGGCCAGCTACAGCCATCACCTAAAAGAAATGAATGCAATGGCCAATAGTCACTGATGAGTTGGGAAACAAATAGCAAATAAGGAGCAGTGTAATCAGTCAACAATGAAGATTCCCTAGTTTGAATGTTATTTACAGTAACTACAACAATCACAATACTTGCAGAGTATTGTGTGGAGTACAGTGTTTGTCATAGGTGTACCTGGTGCTGCATTAGTTGTAGAGGTAGAGCGGTATGATGAAAGGAGGGAGAAAGGAGAAGCTCATCCTGGCTTCTTTGTCTACATAAACATTCGAAGTTGAAGGAAGGTCTTTGAGAAGCTGTGTGGATGTGAAACAAATAGAGTGTCTCAAAATGTAAGCTCAAACTTTTGTGAGTACTTCTTATCACCCTATTGCAATTGCTGTACCCCTAGGGGCACTCACAGTTGTCGTTACATTTATGAAGATGCTCATTCTGAGGTTTTTGAGAATTATGTGTAATGAATGTGTAATTTTGTGTAATTAATTACTATTATGAATTAAAATCAAGTTAATAATTAATAAATAATAATAATAATTAAATAATAATAAAATAATGATTAATAGCTTATAAATAGTTATAAATAGTTTATTTATAATGGTGCCTGAAAATATATGAACCCATAGAAACACCCTAGTAGTTTCTATGTTTCTACATAAATATGATCTAAAACATCATCAGGTGTTTCACACTCTTAAAACAGTCATTTTTTACTTGGTCAGTTATTTACTCTGTAAAATGATCCAAGATGTTATATTTGTGATTGGCAAAAGTTTGTCAATCTTTGCTTTCGTATCTTTTTTGCCCATTCAGTCATTCATTATTTTCCACTTAATCCACACATGGCTGTGGGAGGAAACCGGGGTACCCTCCAGAGTAAACCCACACAGACACTGGGAGGACATGCAGACTCCACACAGAAAGAACCGAGGCCGCTCCAGCCTAGGACTGAACCTGGACCTTCTTGCTGTGAGGCAGCGGTGCTACCCACCGAGCTACCGTGCTGGCTTTTTTGACCATCTTATGCAAAAATAAGTCCAACGAAACATTACTGGTTATAACATTTTTGATATGCATTGGCATGGGGCAATTTTAACCTATTCCTTCATACAGAGTAGCTATAACTCTGGGATATTGATGGGTCCTTTCACAACATTGCCATTGGATTAAGGAAAGGATTTGACTTGCCCATTCCAACTCTGAATGGTTTTTTAACTATTGTTTGGTGGATGACATGTGTGCTCTGGGTCTTTGTAAGGTTGCATGACCTACATATGTTTGAGATTAAGATAGCTGTCCTGCCAACCACCATCTTTTTTACAGAAGGGGTAAGGTTTTTATGCTGGAATGATGTGTGTTCATTTTTGGAGAGCAGTGGCTTTCTCCTAGCCATCCTGCCATTCATTGTTGTTCAGTGTTCTCCCAATAGTGGACAAGTGAATCATTAGTCATTAGTATTAGTCAATGTGAGTGAGGCCGTTAGTTGCTTACAACTTACCATGGCTTCCTTTATGACTTCACAGACAATTATATTTTATAATTATATAAAGTAATTTATCGTATAGGCGTTGTGTCTACACAAACCCTCCATTTTGGATCAAAGAGTAGAAAGATTTCAAAATGTTGGTTCCGTGTTTTTGTGTTTACGTGCCATACGCATGTTTTCTGAAATAATTATGTCATAGCTCGACCTCTCTATAACCCGGATGAGCTTCACACTGTGAACAACAACAAACATCACGCTGTACACTGCTGCATTTGTACTACAGCAAGCACTGCCTTTATTATGGCTTCTTCACTAAATCTGCTCCTCTTATGCCACTATAAGCAACAAATGGATAGAGAACCACATAAACCACATGCACAGTTTTTGGTGTGTTTCTATGGCAGTGTCACAGTGCTACCAATGGGCCTGGTATACATACTACAGCGTTTCAAGTGGTGCTGTGTGGACGCACATTTTTTCTATTTCTTTGGACTCTTTACTGAAATCTTTTTGTGTGGACAGGGCCTTAGTCATCTTCTCCGGGAGGATGATCTTGGTCCACAAACATCACACTTCAGATTTTAATTGATGCTTGTTCTTCATAAAATATAAAAGACACCTATCCATGGGTGAAAAAGTTGGATGTGTATTATACAGAAACTATAATTCAATAATAATTTAATGAATCGGGAGGAATTTCTTCTGTGATCTTCTGTGATCATCAACTTTAAGACGCATTCAAAGGCATAGCTGTAGAAGAAGAGGGTACAGGCACTAGACTGGCCTGCTTGCAGTCATAATCTGTCCTCAGTAGAGA
>JAYJMA010000002.1:4742947-4755023 GCA_036873895.1 Parotocinclus cabessadecuia
GTAAATGAGTTCTCGCTGTGAGGTCATTTGGTTCTGGCTCATTTAGAGTCAAGGGGGTTTCTTGTTAGTATTAATATACTTCTTTAAACAGAATCCTTTAGACAGGAAAACAGTGGAATACATTTTTACAGCTGGATAAATCTGGTACAGTGTATCTTAATACATCAAAATCCTGGATAAAAAAAATATTTTCTAAACAGATTTGTTAATAAAGCTTGATAAAAGTGCTAAATTTGTATTCGTTAGTGCCTCAAATTAAAATAAAAAATACTATTCCTAACATGTCTTAACTAGAATTCATTTTTCAGTTACAGCATTTTAGCAGCCATTCATAGCAAGAGTGATCTGCAATGAAGATGGGCAGTTGAACTTAAGAAAATCAAAAAGTTTCCCAAGAGCCCAACATGCAAGATTAGACCTCATAATGGTTTCTGATTAGTAGCCCAGAGTCTTAGCTAATGATTCACCTCTGCTTCACATTTTGTTATCAATTGGCTTGGTTCCATTCAGTCGTCCCTCCATCTAATTTATACTTCGTTCCAATGGGGGTGTTCGGTGGCTTTTAAAGCTGGGGGAGTTATAGTAGTTAATCTCAAAGACAACCAGAGGTATTTTTCTATGTATTAATACAAAGGTGACCTCAACATGTAAAATAGTCTCTGCTAAATCAGTTTCATGGGTCAGGTGGAGAGAACATTTAATAATGCAGCATTGTGGGGTTCGCTGTAGCTGGAGACTTGTATTGATGCCAAACTTGGCTGAAATTAAAGCCCATATGTTTCTATAGGTCAAACAGCTCTTAGTGTTCTACTTACTCCAGTCTCCAGACTCCAGACATGCCATTTACATCTAACAGGACATGATCCAAACAACAGGACCTGGAAATGTGCACAGCTATATTTTTAGTGCTAAATTAATACCCGTTTCAGAGGTATTCAAAGTTGGCTAATTTTTATTAGAAAAAACATGATTATATTTATTTGCTGTAGCATAGCATAGCATATATTCATGTGCTTTACTAAATATGTTAAATAACAATGCAATAAATTACAGGTATGCACCCCTTAACAGCCACATTACATTCTGTAAAACAGGACATTGACCAAAACAGATGTTAATGAGACACCATAGTCACGTGGTCTTTTTTTTTTTTTTTTTTAACCAAGCAGTACCACCTATGCTGCTTCTTAATTGCTACACATTCATTTTGAAATATCCCTTATTTATGTGAGCAGTGTAGTTTGGAATACACTACCAATACTCAGATTATTTGATAGAATGCATAGAACCCCAGTACACCCTCTTCACCATCCATGCAGTTCAGACGTTGTATTGCAAATCTCCTGCCTGACTGTATTTCCTGTTTCCTTTTTCATGCTCTGACCCAAAGGATGCCATTACGCAGGCAATCTAATCTCATTCAACATGCCAACAACAAAAATAGTTGTTGGAAGAAAAGAGGGAACAGGAAAAGGTATATTTTAAATCGTGTTGCTCTTGATGACATGAAAATCCTTAGTGTAGACTAAACTGGGTGGTGATGTTTGAGGCATTGCTTAGGTGGACTGTGCAGATTTCAGTTCTACTTAAAGTTATTCAATTCTTTTCTTAAGTCGACATCATAGTTCATGCTGTCCAAAACTTCCACAGTCATCATGCTTAGTTTTTAATCCTCTTACTTATATAACGGATTTACTGGAAGAGCTCTATACAGCATGTACTTTCAAAGTATTTTTTTATATAATTCCTGGGACTTTCATGTCTGATAAAGTCATGCCTTTCATAAAAGTTGGGCCTTTGCAGTTTTTTTGCTAGTGCAGCAGTAAAACATTTGTTCCTTTTCACATCTGAGTATGAGTATATTATAATGAATGACTGGCATGTTTTTCCATTTAAATTTCACCACAAAAATGAAACGAGTGTAAAATACGACTGCAATTACATAATTCTAGGCGGAACTCTCTGCGTGGCAAAAAAAGATATTTGAACCTGGTTCTGCTCAAGATACAATATATATGGCCAAAACTTCATAGACACCACTTGCCACTAATAATGATCTACAGTAGCAACCCTTACTGCTAATACCTTCATAAAATAAAGCATGCAGGCTTGGAATCTCCACAGACGAAAAGTTTCAGGAGCATTGGTTGTAATGAACACATCACTGACTCTTAAAATGGCACTTTCATAAGCTCCTGCCACTGCAAAAAGTAAGCCCGTCAAATTTCTGCTATTTAAAAAGTGGTTTGTTAACTCTGATTGAGAACTCCCGACCGAAACTCCATCAGATGCATTTGAGGTGAATATTGAAGTAAGGCAGGACATCTGTATGCATCTTTTGATTCATTTTCTTAAATCTACTGGAAAGAGTAAATAGCGTTTACTCTTAAATAGTGTTTAAAAGGGTCAAACTCCATATAAATACTCAAATGGTTTTTTTCTTATTTTTGTTGTTATGTGCAATTAGACTAGATTGTTTAAGCAATAGTATAATGAATACTGATGCTTAGTTGGTCTCTTTATTGGAATATAACCTTAAAAACAGGACATTTGTATTAAACAAATTTTAATGTACTCTCTCCTTACACTTTAGTAATTGGAGGAAGCACAGCAGGAACAACCGAAGGCAGGGAACCAGTCAATCATGGGACATACCCTATGGCCACTTTTACATATCTTTGGACATATATCACATATATGTATCTATTACACATATATGTACCACTTTTATATATCTTTACACTGTGGGAGGAAACTGGAGTGAACACGAACATCGAATGCAGGACCTTCTTGTTGTGAGGTAACACTGATACCTACCAAGCCACTGGAAAATAGTATTACAGTGTGACAAATCCAAGTTTGAAATTCTTTAGTCCACTTGCCGATAATACAGTGGCTACGGAAATAATTCAGACCCCTTTACATTTTTCACCCTTTTTTTCATTGCAACCATTTGCTAAAATAAAAACAAAAACAGACATGGAATTTTTGATAATTTATTTTAAAAAAAACATATATATCAATATCACATGGTCATAAGTATTCAGACCCTTTTCTGTGACACTCATATTTAACTCACAAGCTGTCCATTTCTTCTTATCCTTCTTGAGATGGTTTTCCTACTTCATTGGAGTCCAGCTGTGTTTAATTGAACTGATTGGACTTGATTAGGAAAGGCACACACCTGTCTATATAAGACCTCACAGCTCACAGTTCATGTCAATGCAAATGAGAATCATGAGGATAAAGGAACTGCCCAAGGAGCTCAGAGACAGAATTGTGGCAAGGTACAGATCTGGCCATGGTTACAAAAAATTCTGCAGCACTCAAGGTTCCTAAGAGCATAGTGGCATCATAATCCTTAAATGTAAGAAGTTAGGGATGACTAGAACTCTTCCTAGACCTGGCCATCCAACTGAGCAATTGCGGGAGAAGAGCTTTGGTGAGAGAAGTAAAGAAGAACCCAAAGATCACTGTAGCCCTCTACCAGTCGAGCTTTATGGCAGAGTGACCCAACGGAAGCCTCTCCTCAGTGCAAGACATATGAAAGCCTGCATAGAAAAACTCCCAGACTATGAGAAATAAGATTCTCTGGTCTGATGGGACGAAGATTAAACTTTTTGGTGTTAATTCTAAGAGGTTTGTGTGAAGAAAACCAGGCACTGCTCATCATCTGCCCTATACAATCCCAACAGTGAAACATGGTGGTGGTAGCATCATGTTATGGGGGTGTTTTTCAGCAGCAGGGACAGGATGACTGATCGCAATTGAAGGAAAGATGAATGCGGCCAAGTATAGACATATCCTGGATGAAAACCTCTTTCAGAGTGCCCAGGATCTTAGACTCACGTTCTAACAAGACAATAACCCTAAGCATACAGCTAAAATAACAAAGGAGTGGCTTTGGAACAATTCTGTGACCATTGTTGACTGGCCCAGCCAGAGCCCTGACCTAAACCCAATTGAGAATCTCTGGCTAGACCTGAAAATGGCTGTGTACCAAAGTTCACCATCCAACCTGACAGAACTGAAGAGGATCTGCAAGGAGAAATGGCAGAGAATCCAAAAATCAAGGGCGTAAAAAACTTAATTCCCATGAAGACTCGTGGCTGTACTAGCTCAAGACGGTGCTTCTACTAAATACTGAGCAAAGGGTGTGATTACTTATGACCATGTAATATTTCAGTTTTTCTTTTTTAATAAATCTGCAAAAAATGGATACGTATGTTTTTTTCTGTTAAGATGGGATTCTGGGTGTACATTAATGAGAAATAAAATGATTTTTTTTTATTTTAGCAAATGACTGCAATGAAACAAAGAGTGATAAATTTAAAGGGGTCTGAATACTTTCAGTACACACTGTATGTTCAAGCCCTGAGGGGTTACGTGATTTTGACAAGTCTAAACTAGGGGTGGGGTTAGGGTTTGGGTTAAACTAGCACTGCTGCAACACTGAGCCCTGTGAATTCCAGGATAGGCTCTGAACAACCTGTGACCCAGGATAAGCAACATTATAAGGAAATGCCCCCAAATAATAATTATGCGTTGCTTGTTTTCTAATATGACACACAACAGAAAACAGAGACATAATAGTAATAATAAATATTTAACTTTAATAAAATATAGTAATGTTAGAAAAAGAGACATACAATGGACACCTGATCCATGTTTATATAAACATAAATGTTAATAAAATACATTTACATAGATCCAGTCTTATATTGTTTTCCATCAAATGAAAATACATGATCAAGTAATTCTCCGGTAATACTGTAGAGTATTTATAAAATAAAATAAAACAAAATAAAAGAATCCTTCAGACTAAATACCTTTAGGAACAAACATGCCATAAGGTACTCGACAGAATGTTCCATAGCCCCCAAAACTCTTTGCTGTCTGTGCTTGGACTCCACTTTAAAGACTGTTGTGCCCTATGTGAGTGACCATGGCAGACACCAGCCTCTCCATCTGCTCTGCCCTCTGTTTACCCGCTTCAAGAACTTCTTCATGATTGGCTTTCTCCACGCTGTCATAGTCCATCACTGCCAGATTGGTTATCAAAGACAGACCAAAGACACGCATGCCACAGTGACGAGCCACTATCACCTCATGAACCGTGCTCATCCCTGTGAGAAAGAAAAGCACATATGGTTAAGCTTTACTGCTGGACGTTGTGCACCTGCTGTGTATTTATTGTTTTCCAGGATGGCCAAGAAAGTGTTGAGAATAAGATCCTCACCAACAGCATTGGCTCCCAGTTTGTGTAGCATTTGACATTCAGCAATAGTCTCAAACGTAGGACCTCCTACTACACAGTACACTCCCTCCCTGAGGAAATCGCCGTAACCCAGCTTGATGCCCACTTCCATGCCCAGCTGCTGCAGCTGCCTGTCATATGCATCTGACATGCATGGAAATCGCACACCAAACCTACAGGAGATACGACAATAACTTAGGCTTGGAAAAAGTCACATTTCATTTTTAATAGAACATAAATAATAACAGATTGTTTTCCAAACTTGGGAAGTTGGCCTCAGCATTGGATAAAAGGCATGTGTGCATCAACTCCACTAATCAAGCACTCCCTAATTGAATTCCAGCACCCCTAGAAATGTTTTTTGTTCTTATGTATGTCTGATAACCTGAAGAACTTTTTCAACCTTTTAAAGCATATAAAAGTATATGGACATATGGACATCATTCGACCTGATTGTCATTGGGTGAATAAACGAAAGCCCTTGGATAAAATATACATTGTCATGCAAAATGTAGTATATATATGTATTCATCTTCCTTGGCATTTTTGTGTTTTGCTACAACTATGAACATTTGATTTTTTTTATTTTGAGAAAAACAGCAAATAGGACAAAATAACAGAAAGCATCAGTGTGTATAACTAGTCACCCTCCTAAAGTCAATAATTAGTAGAGACCCCCTCTGCAGCAATTACAGCTGCAAGTCACTTTGGGCAAGTCTCTATGAGCTTGCAACATCAGCCACTTGAATTTTTGCCCACTTCTTCAAGTTAGATGGTATCTGCTGGTGAACAGAAATCTTTAAGTCTGACCACAGATTCTCAGCTGCATGAAGGTCTGGGCTTTGACTATATTTCAATATATTTACACAATTCCCCTTGAACCACTGGAGTGTTTCTTTAGCAGTATGCTTTCGGTCATTGTCCTGCTGGAAGGTGAACCTCTGTCCCAGGCTCAGATCACTGACAGACCGATACATGTTTTGCTCAAATATATAATGTATTTATCTGCTGCAGAAAAACATCCCCACAGCATGATTCTCCCACTACATGTTTCATGATGGATAGTGTTCTTGGGGTGATGAGATGTTGGATTTTTTGCTAGAGGTAGCGTTTTCCTTGGTGGCCGAAAAAGTTACATTTTGGTTTCAACTGATCAGAGAATATATTTGAGGAGTCTCCCACATGCCTTTTGGCAAACTCTGGCAAGTTTTACTATTTTCCGTTTGATCTTTTTTTAGGCCACTTTGTGGAGTTTACGACTTATTATACTTAGATACTCCAGTCTCTGCTTGGGAACCATGCTCTTTTGTTCTTTGATTCTGTGAGAGTATCAAAAATTATGTTTGTATTTATTTTTTCTCATTTCACTTCACCAGCTTAGAATATTTTATGCAAATGCATCGCATACAATTCAGGTTACAAAAACATTTAAATGCAGGCTATAATGAAACAAAATAACAAAATCCCATCTCCTCCCTGGATGGGATCAGAATCCATCCTGTTGCAGAACCTGGAAATGATTCTCCTGCTCCCTATGTAAATAAAATAATGTGTCTGTGTCTGACCTGGCTGGAAGGCACTGCTGGGACTAGAACCCATATCTCAGCAGTGATGGGTTAATGACTTTCTGTTATGCCACCCAGAAGTGAAACATATGAAGGGAGTAAAAACAAAACATTTGCCCAGGTTGCTCAGAAGTCTGACATGCCAGCTCATCACTAAATCTCTAAAATCTAAAAATCTGTCAAACAGTTTCACTGACCTTTCATCATTGGGTCCTGCCAGGGGGTTGTTGCCAGCAAATCCTGGCATGTTCAGATGGTCCTTGATGATCATGATGTCTCCCACCTTAAAGTCCTGATTGAGGCCTCCAGCAGCATTGGTCAGTATCACTGTCTCCACACCCATTAGCTTAAAAATCCGCATGGCCAAAGTGATCTAAGACAACAATAGATGATACATTACACTTCACCAATGCTTAATATACACATATGACCATGGACTCCACAAGCTCTCTGGAGGTTTCCTGTGATATTTGCCACCAACACGTGAACAATAAATAATTTAAAGCCTCTAAGATGTGAGGTGGGGCCTTCATGGAGCTGATTTATTTGTCCAGCACTTCTCACAGACATTAATTGTTTGAATTATATGGAATCAAGACATGAACAACAGATCATTTAAACCCTTGTAAGTTTTGTGAGATGGGGCCTCCATGGATCGGAAATGTTTGTCAAGCGTATCCCAAAGATTCTCAGTGATTGATAAATGGGGGATTTGGATGATCAGTGACCACTTTCAACTCTTTATCATGTTGAAAGTGGTCACTGCCATTATGGATGGCTGCAATGAATTGGTCCATGTCATTCTAACAAGCACATGAATGACATACTTCCAGGGTTTCCCAGCAGAACCTTTCTCAGAACGTCACACTGTGAGTTCTATTCATCTCATCTGTCATTCATTTTGCTGTGGCTGATTGTGTATGCTTGTTTGTTCAGTGTTTGTTTTTCATATCAATCAATGGTAATTATATATTTAATTATTTTCTAGTAGCATATGAGCATGAGCGCTCTTGTATGGTTAATACTGAAAAAATATTAACACAAAATAGTACTTATTTGTACCTTTTGGATGGGATATCCTTCATAGAGATGAAACCGTCCTTGCATGCAGACACATGGTCTCCCCTTCAGAGTCCCAAACACAAGTCGCCCAGCATGACCGTGCACTGGTAAAGCGTAAAAAAACAAAGATCATAGACATCTTCTACATAAAGTCACATATTAAGAGTAACTCAATGCAGAAAGGTCTCTTTATAACATTTGTCTGTCCTTAATATTGTAATGTATTGTATGTATATGTATATATGTATTGTATAAATCTAGTAGTTCGTTTGGCTTTTGTAACATCATATTGCTGTAATATGGTAATAAGGTATAACTTACCTGTACTTTGAGGAAAGTTGGGAATATCTCTGTAGTTGAAAACCACCTGATCTTTCAGCAAGTCAGCAAGTCTGCCCAGACCAGATCCACAAACAATACCCACCACAGGATGCACTGCAGTCTGAGCCATCAGCCAGTCAGCTGTAGCCCTGCAGTCCTCATAACTGTACCTAAACACATACATGGTTTACTGCATAACTAACCAAGAGTTTCCTCAGCACAAGTGTACAAATGACATGGCCTGTGTCAACTGCCAATCAAATGGTTTTCTAGTGTCATAATCAATGGCTCTCACTTGTGTCAGGGTTACTGAAGGGGATACCCAACTGTGAAAGGCTCTATTTTACGAAACTTTACTTTTGATATCAATGGCTATTTGCAACTACTTCAATACTAGTCAGATCACACCGGGCCAGTTCAGAGGACTCAGTTAGGACCCATGCCCTTGGAATTAATCCAGAATACACCCATATGGACATGCAAACCACAATCTAAGGTCGGGATCGGCAGGTGAGTATACTCCATTTGACATCCACACTTCACGCTGGAAGATCCGCCCATGGTTCAAAACCAGGCTTTTAGTGATCGTAGCTTCCAGGGGCTGATTTTTACCACCGAGCCACCGGAGCGCTCTCATAAACTAAAGTCTCTGAGCGCGCACAAGCGCACTGAAACACTGGAGCGCACAGTTCACATAAATTCAGGCGCACCTCCAACGTCAGGTGAAAAAAACAAAACAAAATAAAAATAAGACAACCAACCAAACAAAAACAACACAACTACACTAATAGTTATAGGTAATGCATGAAACGAGGATATCTAATAATGATACCTTACCCGGTGTTGCTCTCGGGATACATGCCTGAAAAAGCTTCCTTCAAATCGTTCACACAGAAAAATGAATGCTCTTAGAAATACAGGTTTTACACCAACCGTAAATGGAAGCTGTACGCAAAAAAACAAAAGCTGAAAATCCGTAAGAAGAAGTCTAAAAAGGACCTATATAAAAATGCAGAGTCACTAAATGTAAGCACCGTGGATTATGTGGATGAGCAGCGCGCCTTACCCTCTGTAGCTTTATTTATAGAGAGATTGCGCCGGTCGCCACGTCTCCTATGACGTCATTCATGCATCAATGAGGTTGTGAAGTGCGGTGCAATTTAAGCTCAACGTATATGTTACGTAACCGTGTTCCTGTATCGTATTTACTGTTGGCCATTCATTCATCTTCATTCATGTTTGTGCTTTACCCTTTCAGGGTCACGGTGAGTCCTGGGGCTATTTTGGAGCTTACAACATCGAATCCCCATCCATCACCAGGGCACGAGCTCACTCAACTCACTTTTATTTGTAAACAGCTTTAGACATTGGACCAAACCTAATGGGACCATTTTTGTTTTTCAAATGAGGACATTAAGAGCAGGATGTGGGGAAGGTGGTTCCTGGGGTACGGTAATTAGTGCACATGTGTGTCTGTGTACTTTTGTGTTAAGTTTGTCTGAAGCAAGTCGTGGCACCATGAACTTTAAAGATTTAGTTTTATAACTCTTTTGGTTTTGGTCCAGCCAGTGTTCAATCTGTAGTGTTTGCAACTAGACTGTATGGAAAATGCAAAGATTAAAAATAACTCTGCAGTGCTCCTTACATGTACTTTGAGACATATAATTGCAGAAATTATGAACCTGTGATATTTCATGTTTTGTCGGATTTCAGGTCTGACCAGGTTATTTCTGATTTGACTTGTTTTGCATTGCCCTGTTGATATGTATGGACTTCCCCTGACCCTTTTGAAGGAATTAATTTTGCTCTAAAATACTCAAAAACTTTGTGCATTAATGCTGCCATTACAGAACTGAAAATGAAGCCTTTCCCAAAGGCACTACCCCACCCCTATACCATGACAGACCCTGGCTTTTTGCCTTGTTGCTGATAATAGTCTGGATTTTAAAAAAACTTGCAATTTGTAATGACATTATGGACAAAAAATCCCAAGTAATGTTTCCAGGACCTTGTTGAAGATATGCTACAAATAGTCACCAATTCTCTAAGACTGCAAGGGAAGCTTAGCTTCCCCTAAAATATAAAAAAAATCAAATGGTAATGTAATGATAAATGCCATGATTTTGTTCCACCCTCAGAAGCTCAGAAACTCAGAAGCTCAGGAACTCAGGGGTGAATGGAGTTGTGGGCTGGCCTCTTCCAGCTTCCACATTATGACTGGAGGATCAGTCGAAAGGCTGAATCCCATTTTGATTGAATTTGTAAATGAAGTCAAACTTCAACCCATTTTTTGGTATTTGCTTGGCAAAGCTACTTGACAATTTGCATTGTTTTACACTGTAAACAAACACACATAATATTTCCTTGTTTCAGTTAAACATAATTTCAGCATTTGCTTGTTTAAGTTTAATATCGTTTTGTTAGTTCTTTCAATAAATCATTCATATTGTTGGCTAGGTCAGAGTGAACTAGCCACCTACCTGATGGCAGAAAATGCAAATATTGTCAACCTGATTGTGGCAAAGCCATTTGATAGTCTCCCTTACAAGGAGAAGCTCGGAATTAAATAACACCTAAGATTGATTTGGTGCAAAAAGTAGAGAAAAGCAACAGGTCTTTTCAGCTCTCCTGGTATGACACTGATATCTGGCTGACTAGAAGGGCTATGTAAAGAACATGTACTGTTGGTACTCAGGAATGTCTTGTCTGGTCAAAATTGTGTGTCTAACCCACAGGGGCATAATGAGAATTACAGGGACATTATCTAAATATGACTCTGTCTTGGCCATTTCTCCCAAATCTGTACATGGCCATCCTTGATAATCTCCTCTGCGTTTTTCAAATTTGGAAAGTTTGCGTGTTACATTAGTCAATCCAGGGAAGTTTGATGTGGTAAGTGTTGCTAGAGAAGGCATTCCAGAGTGTCCTGAAAAGTTATGTCCATGTTATGTCCTTTGATGAAGGGAGTCTGAAGTCTGAACTTCAAGTCCTGTATTTAGATCAGGACTTACAGGGTAACAGCTGTGTGATTTCTTGTTTTTTCTAAAATACATGGAGTTGGACAATGCCACAGCTGTACAAACTTTGAGTTATCTGTGGGTGTAGAAAGAATTTTCTGTTATTTAAAAAGGCTTAAGTCTTACACCCACAATACAACGGACCAAGGCTGTCTAAGCAGTCTAGCTCTGCTGGCCATTGACTGGAAAGATGCATACTTGGTACGATAAGGGTCACAGACGGCAGGGCAGAATTGTACATGTAAATACACTGATAAATTTTATGATGTAAGCTGACAATAGCTTCCCTCTTTACAAGACCAGCAGCTACCACTGGCTAAAAATCAATTAAGGCATCCCTGAGGGAAAGTAGGGTAAAACCCAGTACTAGCAACGTCTATGTTAAATTTAAACAAATTAGTCCACATTACTTGTGTCTGTCTCGGACACTGGTCTTCTGAGGTTCTGGTTTGGCTTTGAACATGTTACAGTGTTCTTTTTTTACTGGCTTTCTTAGACATGCATTTAGTTACAAAATATTCCTCATGCTTAGCTGCACAAGTTCCGATTGGTAAATCTTGGTTGAGTGTCAAACTGCATATAAAAGTTTGGGATGACTAGTCCAGCCAAGCTGAGAAATTGAGGGAGAAGAGCCTTGGTGAGAGAGGTATAGAAGAACCCAAAGATCACTGTAGCAGATCTCCAGAGATGCAGTAGGGAGATGGGATAAAGTTCCACAAAGTCAACTATCACTGCAGCTCTCCACCAGTCAGGGCTTTATGACAGAGTGACCAGACAGAAAGCATCTCCTCAGTGCAAGACATATGAAAGCCCCTATAGAGTTTGCTAAAAAAAACACATGAAAGACTCAAAAA
>JAYJMA010000002.1:4755123-4766216 GCA_036873895.1 Parotocinclus cabessadecuia
TTAACATAAAGTACAGCTTCACATGAAGTCTCATGAAATATCCTTGTGAATACATGTAAATAAAACGATCTTTAAAGGTATTTATTACCTTCTCTTTCAACTTTAAACTTAACTTATTCTATCAATTATTTAACTCAACAATGAATTTTAATTACGGCTTTGCTTCTAACATCAATCACAGTCAAGAATTCTGAAGTAGAAACTGTTTTCAACAGATATAAACTGAATAGGAAATAACCGCTGACAAGACAGGAAGTGGGGAGCAAGTTACAGGAAATGGTATCAAAATAAAAGGTCCTATTCTTTCTCAATGCGTCATTACAAAAGTCTCTATATATGTATTGCCCTAATGGCGACACAGTGGGGTAAAAAAAGAGAGTTTTCTTGAACTGCTGATCTACTGGGGTTTTCAGTCGTAACCATCTCTAGGGTTTGCAGAAAATGCTTTAGTATCCAGTGAGCAGCAGTTGAAAAAGGGTGAAAAGGCCTTGCTGTTGTTAGAGGAGAATGACTAGACTGTATGAGCTGATAGAAAGACAATAGTAACTTGAATAACCAAGGTCACATCAAAGCAGATGGGCTACAGAAGCAGAAGATCAAACTACATGCCACTCCTGTCAGCTAAGAACAGGCAACGTAGGCTACAATTCACACAAACTCACCAAAAGCATGAATCCATCCTGACTTGTATCAATAATTCAGGCTGCTGGTGTAATGGTGCAGGGGATATATTCTTAGCACACTTAATACAACCTGAACATTGCTTAAACCCCGCAACCTATCTGAGCATCCTTCATGAGCACACAGCTCTTCTACGCACGTGCTCAGAGTATCTTAAAATTGCTTTTTGAACCTGTCGATTGAGTATTGTTCACTGTATTCTGCTTCTACTGTATGGGCTACACTGGTAAGCATTTAATTCCATTCAAATTTATTTCTATAGCGCTTTTTATAACGGAGCATTGTCTGAAATCAGCTTTACAATCTTATGATCTTAAAAGGCCAATCCCAAATAGAGCAAGCCTAGGGCGACAGTGGAAAGGAAAAACTCCCTGAAAGTAGAAGGAAGAAACCTTGGGAGGAACCAAGACTCAAAATGGCACCCGTCCTCCATGGGTGGCCTAGATGACCATCGTCTCCTGAAAACTGAATGATGGAGGGAGTTCCTGCACTCTGGTGAGACTGGTTATTGTTTATGGAGACCAGTAGAGTGATGCTGAGGTGGAGGAACATCTAAGTGTCTGGTGCCGGAATTGGTACAGGAACATCACTTCGGAAAGAAAAGAGAAAATGTAGTTACTTATGGGTTTGGAACACAGAGTCTATTATAAATCACTGATGCCATGTGCAGCACATAGCTCCGGCAGCACTACTATAGCAGCATAACTAAAGGGAGAAAAGTCTAAATCATAGTCTAAATCTGCCTAAAAGACTGAGTAAATAAGAATTCTTTTTACTTTAATGTGACCTCCCCTTACACTTGAGAAATAGCAGCATCTGGAAGCTTGATCAGGATGCCAAATTGATCCTTCTTAAGTCTGAAGAAGCTTGATCAGGGATGGTCATTCTGGAGGAGTGGCAGTCGAGAGGGGTCAAGAAGAAACGAGTATTGTGGAGTGGGTCTGGTCGCTCAAATGATGTTATATTATACATGCTGTTATACATTTGCTCTTCTTGTAGCAGTTTGCACTACAGGTTTTAGTTGAACATGTTCCGATTATAGTATGTTCTGTTCTTAGACAATGAATTGATTCAGATTTAATTCTCTGTTCTTTTGCTTAATTTTGGGGGCTGTTAATCTTGTTTACACTGAAACATTTCACTGGAATCCTTGCTTTTGTTTGTTTTTGTCATGTGCGTATGTTGTTTGTAAAGTTGTTCTCATGGTGATGGCCAGCTTATTCTTTGTGATCCGAGCCGTACTCGTGCTTTGGAGGCACCGGTTTCGTCCCCTTCATAAGGGCTCTTCATGATGACTCCTGTGAGCACCAAGGGAAAATACGAGTGATGCTTTATAAAGACCAAAAGCTTTAATTCCGCCTGTGCCATTCTGAAACCGTACTCTGAGAATGGCCTCAAATCCCATGTGCATTTCAATCTTTGTCTTGTGTGCACCATCAGTATAAACCTAACTCTTCTTTGAACCGTTGCCAAGAAATACATTTATCCAGTGCCATGAGAAAATATTTGTCTTTCGTGATTTCCGTATTTCTTTTCCCCGCTCCCTTTCCCACACTGTTTGGTAGGAGAAATAAAGCCACCAAAGCTTTAAGGTGCCAAATAAATAATGTGGTTGATTAAGTGCATTAAACCCAAGCTGAAATCTTTCCACTTTAATACAGAACCTTGGCAGGATTTACAAGATGATTTATAATCCAGTCAGAGCTGAGCGTTTTAAGCAAATACTTTTCGATGATGGACGCTGTGTCCTATCTGTTGGGGTTGCTGTTTGTTTATCATCTTACTCAAGCTCTAATAAAGCCTTGTTTTCCACTCGCCCACAAAATTTACATGCTGCTTAATCAGTACGTGCCTGTAACCACTTCTCATACCGGCCTAGTTGTGACCAGAGAAGGGTCTCATACCAAGTAATTTGTCAGTAACTGACGTGGTGCGTCTGATCCCTAAATACCACTGTTTCTTAAAAATACATGAGAACTGTGTACGATCAGCGAAACCCATACATTTGAAGTCAAATAACAAAAGGACAAAGATTGGAAGACTGTGAGCAAGGATGGGATTTTTTGCATGGGTATGATAAGCATTTAGAAGGAACTAATCAAGCTACTGAATTACAGGGCTACAATTTAGACTTTTGCATAAAATTACGTGTCTCATATCTAAATCACAGAGCAGAGGGGCTGCTGCCATCTGAGACCTAACAGGCTGCATCTCAATCCACACCCAACTCACTACACTGTTAGGATTGGTACAAAGATACATACGATCTGTATGCATGTATGAGTGATACAGATTTAATTTTATTTATAGTATTGATTTGCTCAAAGATCATTTTATTAGGCGCATCTTCCTTCTAAGATCATTGTCAGGTTTATGATTTCCACTTACCATATAGCAGCACTTTGTAGTTTTTTTCTGCATGCTTTCTTAGTCACCTTTATATCCAATGGTCAACAAATGTGTGAGAAAATTATTTAAACCTTTAAAAAGAATGTTCTTCAAAGAAAGACTGGAAAGATTTCAGTCCCAACTTTTTTCTGATTGGACTTGTTTTGCATTGTCTTGTTGATAAGTGCATGGACGTCCTTGGAAAAGATGTGAAGGAATTAAAGTTGGTCTAAAATATCAATGTTCTTTTCACAGAACTGAAAATGAGCTTTGCCAAGGGCACTGACACAACGCCATATCATGATAACCCTGACTTCCGGACTTGATAATGGATGATAATAGTGTGGATGGTCCAGCCAAGTCTCTTTGGTGATTTGTCTGACCACAGTACATGTTTCCACTATGTGATGGTCCATCCTAGATGCTTCTAAGTCCTGAGAAGTTGAAAAATGAACTCGGTGTGCTCTGGACCATAGAAGAATAGGACCATCCAGACTGTTATCAGCTACAAAATAAGTACAAAAGCCAGGGCCTGTCATGGCATGAGACCTTCAATTCCTTCAGGATGACATATTTTCCAGGGACGTCCATGCATTTTTCAACAACACAATGAAAAGCAAATCAGAAAAGTAGGGACTAAAATATGGAAATTCCTTACAGTCTTTCTTACAGCATTTCAGTAATTTTCTCTCACATTTCTTGTCAAGCTTAATATCCTCTGACCATCTTTGCTCATCAAAGACTCCGCCTTTCCTGGATGCTGCTTTTGTATCAAATCATGATTATAATCACCTGTTTGAAATTACATTGTTATTTAGTTTTGTAATGCATTACTAGGTCCAAATTACTCCTGTCACACAAAATACACAACACTGTTTTTTTATTCTTTGAATTTCTCATACCAGCCCAACTATTTATGATTTGTGGTCGTATTTCTGTATGATATGCGGAACTGAAAAAATGAACAGTTTGTGTAGAAACAAGATGTCCCTAATGAACTGAACAATGAGCGTAAATAATTAGTAAATCGTTTAATATAAATAGTTGATATAATAATGGGATGTTTTTAATTGGGGGCCTAATACAGAGTGACTTCAATCTAATACAGTCTTACATTGTGTAATCAAGCCACCGAGGGTTATACGTTTAGCTTTCTGGTCTATGGTCCAGTGCGTTAACCACTGTGACACCATTGCATTAGTCCGTGAAGCTCAATATTGTTCACTACAAACGGATAAACATAGTAACATCTGTGGGATTGATGGGTGACTGCTAAAACTGGTGTTTGAAATCTGTTACAAAATATGTTTGTCATTTATATCGGGCTGCAATTTGTGCAGTGAGCACTATATAAAAATGCAACAGAGCTCTTTATACTAACTGTAACCTGCTAAAACATTTACTCTCAAATCAGTATACAGCAATAAAATAATTCAAATTGTTTACATAGTCAAAGAAGGTGAAATATTTTTGCCCTTCTGTGTGAATGCTATTTGTAAACACATTTTTCATTTTCATGAATGTGTGTGCATATTTTGACCAATGTTTACGATACTAAGTTTTGTGATGCTAAACATTTATTAAAAAAAATGTACATTTCCTGCACTGTGTTTTCTTACTGATATGAGGGAAGCATTGGAATAAGCATTCTTGGCCAAAACCAAAATTTTTACCACACTGAGCTGAAACTGCTTGTTTATTTGTTTAGAATGTTGTTATTAATGTTATTATTGCTTCCTCACATTAACAGTAGTTACAGATCTCATGTCTGTTTATGGATGCAGCAATAGGATTCCATATTTCCAGCTTTTTCACCAGAGGTAGTAAGTAATGAAGTTGAAGTGCTATGTTACTGTACTTAAGTCATTCTTTTGATACCTAATGTATTACTTAGGATTCTTTCTCCAACATAATACTTTTACTTACTATATTTCAAAAGAAAAACTATTTTCAGAACATGTAGATTTGTAGCATGTTAGCTTTTATGAATCTATTTTATTCGTTTTTTTTAAATTTTTAGTCAGTTCTAGTCATGCGCTTATCAGAGCTCATTTCAGAATCCTAAGTTTATACTTGCTGCATTGCTCGAGGGTGCACGCTCCAAAAAATGCAATTGCTGTGGTCCTGGATCATGCGTTGCATGAATGTGCACTTCTCAAATTTTGTAACTCTGTGCTCAACGCGTACGTCGCTTCACAATTCTTTAGTTAGACTTCTACATGCATTTATACATTATCTCACAAAAGTGAGTACACCCCTCACGTTTCTGTAAATATTTTATTTTCCTTTTTCATGGGACAACACTGATGATATGAGACTTTGATACAAGGTAAAGTAAACAGTCTACAGCTTGTATAACAGTGCTCCTTTGCTGTGAACCTCAAAATAACAACACAGCCTGTAATGTCTAAACCACTTTCAACAAAAGTGAGTACACCCCTAAGTCAAAATGGACAGGTTTTGCCCAAAGTATCAATATTTTGTGTAAGCCCAGATTCTAATAACAGTCACTGGTGTCATGTGCCGCAACAAACTCCGACAGCATAACCTATAGCAGCATAGCTAGCAAGCAGGTAACAAAGCCAATAGGGATCACATGAGACACCCACCTCCCCAGCAATCAACAAACCTGAGCGATCGCACTAAGGAGGCAAGTAATCACCCAGATCACCATAAATCTCTCTTACTATGAACCCCCAGGTCTGCAATTAGTCTAAGGCAAGGATGCACAAGTCAAAATTAGGAGGACCAAAGCCCAGCCCAGTCAGACCGCCCACCAGACACTCCAGACCAAAGGTCAGAGAATGACAAGACAGGCAGGCCGGACATGACTCCGGACTCCGGTTCCAGTAACCCGACAGGGTAACAGGACTAGAGTCTATTTACTAATAATTACTAATACTAAACTGTCCACACTGATCAGCTCATCTAAGTCATGTACATACTTATTAGATCCAGTTCCTACATTATTATATCATATTTGCTCAAACGATTAATGCATAGTATTTTAGACCCACAGAAAAGTTGAGTGTACAAATTGTTTTCTCTCTTCTTGCCTCCGTAGTGTGATCACTCAGGTTTGTCGATTGCTGGGGACGTGGGCTGGCGATGTCTTACCTGCTCCCTCTTGTCTGTGTTACCCTTTGGTTCTCCCCTTTCTAGCCATGCTGCTGTAGTTACTGCTGCCGGAATTCCATACTGCTCACAGCATCAGTGATTGTTAATAGATAGTTAATAATCTCCTTTTTCTTTGAGCTTATGTTCTGTTACCAGTTCCAGTCCCACACACCATGCCTGGGCCACACCATAGGGCAGTAACTTTCTCCATCCTTGGAGAAATGTGCCTCCAAGGGCTTTTCCTTTTCACTTTTACCTTATTTTATTCAATATGTTATTATTTGCAAAGTTTTACTATTACTACATAAGTAATTATTACAATTATTCAACCAAGCCAGCCAATGAGGATGGGTTTCTTGGTCCTCCCAAGTCTTGGTCCTACCAAGGTTTCTTCCTTACGACATTTAGGGAGCCTGGAGGCAATCATAGGTTTACAGCACTCCTGTCTTGGCATATGGTGGGGAATGTGGGCAGAAGAGTTGAGCGTACAAATTGGTGAGGAAAGGGAGAATAGGACATACCATCATAGCTATTAGAATATCTGAAATGATTTGTGGACTTGAATGGGACAAATGGATTTAAACCACAGAAGTGCAATTCTCTGAACACATAACACCATAAGCCATCTGAGTAATCGGAGGTATTTATGTGTTTTTTTTTGTCATCTGTCTGTATTTGTACCCTCAGTACAGTCTTAACTGCCGAGCTATCATCTAGGTAGATCACTTAATTCTAATAGCAATCAACAATTTAATGATCAATGGCCATTCCCAAATCCTTTCTGAGTGAGATGTTGTGTCATGCAATTTGTAAGCCTCTGGAATGTGTGTACCCGCAGCAGCCTTCTGCTCTGTGTGCTTTGGCTTTTCTTCTCCATACACACTCCTCTCTGTTAGCAAAAATAGAGACCGATTTTTAAATGACTGATGTGCAGGCATTTCAGTATGTGGTCAGCCTTTGCTAATTTGATTTATTATAATGGCATGTGATAACAGTCATCACTCCTGGTATGTGCTCAAAGATAACAGGATTATCAATCTTGTCTCTAGTGGGTTCAAGCTCATGATTAAGGAAAATGATAAATGGGGGGGCAATGATTCAGACCTAAATCTGAATATTATTTTAGTCTGACCACTTCTGGGAGGAGGCATGTTACAATAAATGGTATGTTTTACACCATAGAGGTAATACAAGTGCAGACAACAGTTCACAATGAGGAATTTGGGGTCCTGGGTACTGCCCTTTTCAGCTTGTAGACATATCTTTTCTAGCTTCATCACAAATGCCTGAAATCTGAAATGTCACACTAATAAATGACCGCTGAGAGAGGAATGTAAAAATGTTTTTTCCCACTGTTTTGCGCACATGTCATGTAAAAACCATGAGAAAATCATATGCTTTTTGTGAAATACCAAAACAAAAAAGATCGGGAAAAATTCTGTAATGTGTGCCACATCAATAAGCATTGTATTAAACTTTTTTGTGAATGAGTATATAATTATCCGGTTCATTTTTTTTCTGTACATCAATCAGCAGAGTGTCAAATTTAATCCCATGAAGTGTAATTAAATTTGTAATAGACACGGATGTGTTGATTCAGCCTCGTTATTAAACGCACGTAACACCATGGAGAAATCAACACCTGGGTCAGAGTAAACAGCTGTTAGTGTGTTTGGCAGAAACACTATCAACACGCTTCATAATTTGCAGGCAGTTACTTTATAGCCAAGGTCTCCTCTCTCCCCGGGTCCATTCGCCTTGATTAGTGAAGCTGATGGCTATGCAGAAAGCTTAGTCGAGACTTAAATACAGATCTCCATGATAGTGGGTTGGTTGCCTGTATTTGCCTGCTGCGCCACACCTGTCCATTTTGTTAGCTGTTACAGTCACGTTTACTAGAGCACTGAATCTTAAGAGAACGTGGGTCAGTGAGAAGTTCATGTGAGAAAACCTCACCATCTGCACCTGTTCTGGCCAATTTCCTCAAAGTTGATGTGCTACCGGAAGAGTTTAGTCTCTCACACCGGATACTGAAAGCAAGGCTATATTCACATACTTATGCCACTCACATATTTTTAATTGCGGATCAGGTTCCTTGAAAAATAAATGACTATATATATATTGTACATACATATAAATTTGTTGTCACATTTTTCAAGACTTTAAATTTGTGAGGATCAAAATATATTTTAGGTCATATTTCCGCAGAAATAGAAATAAATTCAAACACCGCTGTATATGTGGATTTCAAAGCCTCATTTCTGTTGTTTATTGTTCTCTGTTTTGTGTTTTCTTCTTCTGGTTTTGAACCAATCTGTGCTTGCACTTTAAATTTGCCAGTGTCTTTACCCGCCTGCTTTTTAATGCATAATATGGATTTGCTCCAAAAATGACCTCACACTAATGTTCCGCATGCCAGCAGTGGTAAGTTGTGGCCAGTGTTTCACTCACTATGTGCTAAATTAGATGCATTTACCATGTTGCTCCATTTTGTAGATGTAAAGGCAGAGACAGTATTTCTCTGTTGTTGCACTGTTTGTATTAGTCATTCTCTAATTCCTCATCTGCGCTCACAGGATGCTGCCTACAATATGCTGGTGGCTGGACATTTTCAGTATGTGGAATATTTTCAGTCCAGCAGTGACACTGAGGTGTTTTAAAAACTCCGGCAGCACTGATGTATCTGATCCACTCATACCAATTCGAGACACACCATCGCTTCAGTGTCACTGCATTGCTGAGAATTTTCCACTATTGAAATAGGGCCTGATCTCTCCTGGTTATTATAACAGACTAAAGGGAAAAAAACAAACAATGCAGTCTGAAACTGTAGAGCTACAAACTACTTTATGTGTTAAAGAAAACCAATGAGTGCAGAAACAATGAGGTGGTCATAAAGTTATTCCTGATTGTGTATGCTCCGCATTACAGTGGAGGAAATAATTATTAGATCCCTTGCTGATTTTGTAAGTTTGCCCACTTATAGAGATATGAAAAATCTATAATTGTAAGGATAGGTTTATTTTAACAGTAAGAGATAGGATATCTAAAAGAAAATTCAGAAAAATACACTGTATAAAATATATAAATGTATTTGCGTTTTGCTGAGAAAAATAAGTATTTGATCCCCTGGCTCTTACAGACCAGTTAGACGCTCTTAATCAACTCGTTACCTGCATTAAAGACAATTGTCCACTGACTTAATCAGTCAGACTCTTTCTAAGGATGTCCAAAGACCTGCACAAGGCTTTAATGGGCTACAAAGCCATAAGTAAGATGTTGGGTGAGAAGGGGACAGCTGTTGGTGCCATTGTAAGAAAATGGAAGAAATACAAAACGACAGTCAAACCTCACCTGGTGGGCTAACCTTGATCATGAGGAAGGTGAGAAATCAGAATAAGAAACCTAATACTACACAAGGGGAACTTGGTAATGATCTTAAGACAGCTATGACCACAGTCACCAAGAAAACCATTGGTAATACATTAAGCTGTAATGGATTAAAATTCTGCAGTGACTGTAAGGTCCACCTGCTCAAGAAAGCACATGTGCAGCTGAAGGTCCGTGTTGCCAAGCGACAGCCTCAAATGATTCAGAGATGATCTTCAAAGAGGAGAGGTACAAAATTCCTCCTGATATGTGCGCAAACCTCATCATAAACTACAAAAAAGTCTGACTGCTGAGCTTGCCAACAAGGGTTTTGCCACCAAGTACTAAGTCTGGTTTGCTAGAGGGATCAAATACTTATTTCTCTCCACAAAATGCAATTAAATGTATATATTTTATACAATGTAAATTTTTTTTTTTTTACATTTTTTTTAGATATTATATCTCTCACTGTTAAAATAAACCTAACCTTAATATTATAGACCGTTTTTATCTTTGTAAGTGGGCAAACTTACAAAATAACCAAGGGATCAAATCATTATTTCCTCCACTGTTGATGTTGTGCTGGGATTGGCAGACAGAGGTCCTAGGGCTTGACGTTATACATTTGTTAAGGTATTTTTATGTTGCTGTAGGAAACAACTAGGAAATACAATGTTTGAAATTATTACATTGATGAGCAATGATGTTAAAATGATGTGTTTCTGTGCTTAATTAAAACTAATTATGTTGTAACTGAAACGAAGTGACTATTTACAAGTCATGTCAAATGCATTTTTACTCTTAGGAGAGCCAGTAGAATTAAGAATGCCTCCTAAATGGAGTTAAGTTGTGGTGTGCATCTCCTCTGCTTTCTCCCTTCTGTTAACATAACTGTAGTTCCTCAACATATTATATACTCTTCCCCCAGATCATATGATTTGAGTTTTGCCAAATCTTGACTGAAAATTGTTTTTCGATGCTCTAAATGGTTTCTTTCAGCCACAAAGCTCTTGTGGTAAGTGTGTACTAGATAAACAAAACAATCTGGCATCTCGCAAAGGAAACGAAGGTCTTATGGGGGGAAAAACTATTGATTCAGCTTGTATTGTTTGCTGCTCATGGTTGTGACCTGATGCACTTCCTTCCTTTAACTTAGATAATAGAGAAATACAATTTTGCAATCCACCTCAGCAGGAATAATTCTGTTGTAATCACCTGCTTCAATTACTCATCCTAATAACACACTATTGTTTTATTATTACACACTACAGCTATTGTGCAATTCATCACTCTGTGGAAAACAACGGACACAACCATTACACATCCAGCTTGAAATAAAATATGATCTGTTCGTGTGAACCGCGTCTCAAAACACATTTCACATCTTGGAAATAAATGGTTGCATGAATCTGCATGAACCATTTAATACAACTTCGGACGTTGTGTAAAACTTAAGTAAAAACATAATACAATAATTTGCAAATCCTTTTATCCCATATTTTATTGAATACATTACAAAGACAAGATATTTAATGTTC
>JAYJMA010000002.1:4770140-4789853 GCA_036873895.1 Parotocinclus cabessadecuia
GTTAAATAATAAAATAATAGAAAAAGTAATACTACTACTACTACTACTACTACTAATAATAATAATAAGTTAATAGCGTCTAAAATGTCAGCTGTCTGGGGGTCAGATGTTCTGGGTCAGTTTTTTGAAGGAGGGGAGTGACTCTGAGTTTCTGATGGATGAGAGGATGAGTTCCAGAAGATCGGGGCCTAATATTTAAGTAATTTACATTGTGACGTCCTTGAAGTTTTTTTAGACAATCTGTCTGGCTCTGCCTAATTATCAAACACACACGCACGCGCCTCCCCACACCCACACATACAGATTCAAATGCCAATGTAAATAAAATCTCTGATATTAAAATCCATTTAGTTGACATGACCCAGGCCCAATATGTTAACAATTTAGGGTGGCAGGTGGATACAGACCCCTGACCAAGACCAAACAATTTCCAACAAAAAACGGCTTACAAGTCCAGACGCTGTTTGAAGGGAGTGACAGCGGGAATGGCCAATCACACGTAAGCAAGAAACGGCAGAGCCAATCGATGAGCTTATGGGCGGTCTACAGGGAAACAGACTTCAGCTCCAGCGGGCATTTTCCGCTTGGTCCTAGTGCGTGACCGGTCCCAATTAATATAGTGTTACATTTTTTGGGAGGTAAAAACTGCAGGGGACCAAAACTACCCCCAAAAAAATGCATTATTTGGTAGGAAAGCAGCACACAGGGAAAGGCTGAGTTTTTCAGGAACAAAGATGGTCAAAGGATTTCCAGTAGCTCAAAGAAATATTGAAAGGCATTTGCATATTTCTCCCTCAGTGCATAATATTATCAAACAACAAGGAACTCTTAAGGAATCTGGAGGAATTTTAGTGCGAAAAGGCAAGGGCGCAAGTCTAAACTAAAGATCCGTGATCTCTAATCCCTCAGATGTCACTACATCAAGACCTGCCATTCAACAATAGCTAAAATTACCACATGGGCATGGGATTACTTTGGCAAAAATTCATTAAGCACCACAATAGTGGACTGATCTTATTACCTCATTATCTGATTTGTGCACTAATCCTGTTGGTACTTTTGCTCTGCTGGTATTAATAAACATTTGTATTTGCTTTTCTCGTCTGGTTTCCGGTTTCTCATGATACATACATATAAATGTAATTAGAATAAAAATTCTTTTTTTCCAGGTTAGGTTATTAAATGGTTTTATCATTTAGAATTTACAGTTTAAAATCAGTTTTATCAGTTTTAGCATTTAGCATTCAGCAAAAACAGTGTAAAAATATTAAAGAAATGAACTTTAATTCAAATACAGATATGTCATGTCCTAAAAAGGTACACAAAGCCTGTGTCAGCTCTGCTCCAAAAATATCTGTTTATGTATGCATGATCCCTCTGCACCACCCAAATGCTTTATCATATCATGCAACAATGCTAATCACCGTTGACAATGTTATGTTTATCATTATTCTAGACAAAATAAATATATAAAGAAATTTAAATAAGTACTTAAATTTGACATCATGACAGATGTGGTGCTTAAGTTGGGTCCTCATGGCATCTAGCCAAGTCAAGAGTCACTTGCAGATGTGAGTGGTTGTGTGAGGAAGGATGGTCAGGAGCGCGTTCTCTGGTTCTGCAACAGCTCTGAGATAGACTGGTGTTGCCATCCAGGGCATGCTTTTTCCTTCTCTGTATGTTCTCTGGGATAAGGCACCAGAGTCTATGTTGCTCTAATTAGGAAAAACAAGGTTTAAAAATCAAAAGTTTGATAATCAATACATAAACAATTTAACAAGTCACTGTACTAACAAAATACTAGCAAAGATCAGCTGCCACGACTGTTCCCATAATCATTACAGAAAGAAATCAAGATATGGACTATGTTATTGCTGTTTTCATTGAGTATCAATTACTGGATTTTACATGGAGTTTGAGAGCGCTGACACATTAGCTACACAGTGTAGGCTACAGACCTGCAGTGCATTTACATACATACTTGTTAGTTGGGCGGCTTTTATCTTAACTGAACCCAAAATGTTGCTATTCATGTAACAAATTTGAATTTCATAATGTAAGAATACATTTTAAAGTTAAGGTTATGGGACCAAAGGGCTGGAGTTGTAGCATAACACAGGACAGACAGTAGAGAATCCAGCTGAGAATGCTCGATGGGATAAAAAGCTATATTGCATTGCACAGAATGTGAGAAAGGTGGAGATATCTACTGGATCTAAGATAAAGAGAAACAAGGAACAGGTGAGCCAGCTTAATTCGCCAGTGAATAAGAATTATATATTCCAAAGGTTTGACTGGCATTGTGGACTAGGGTAGTGCAGTATGTGGAATAAAGTCTAGAGTGCTGGATGAAGTGAAGTGATTGCCAGAGCAACAGCAATCCCTACCCACCACATCCCTGAAGTATCTGCTGAGAGCAAATCCCATCACAGTTGGCCACAGACAAGGGACTGTGTTCCATAGAAGGGGTAAACCCGAGGGTGTTTCCCTGAGCAGATTGGATGCTTGGCATAAAATTCACATGAGAACTGGGACAAGAAAAGATACTGAGTATGGTTCTTCCAGCCCATACTCCTCCCAGTGCAAGTACTGAAACTCAAAAGTAACGTCACCAAAAATGAAGAGTGGCATGCAACTCACTGCCACAGCTAGTGGGCCCAGAATCACTGGCTTAAAAAGGAAGACAGAAGAAAGAAGTTGAGTTATGAAGGTTAGCAATTGTCTTCTTCAGAATTCTGAATGTGCTTATGCATCTTAGGTGATGTTTATTAATCCCCTGCTTACAGTGGCAGACCCTTTTGAAAAGCAGGAACCTGTCCTTTTTGGTACACCAGTCCTGGACTTCAGTGGCAGGTGGCCTGAGCTTTGTTTTACTGGAGCACACAGTCAATCCTCGGATGGTCTAGCTCCCCAGACTGGCTCATTGCAGTGCATCCAGGCTGTTCATGGCTGGGTCATCTAAGGGAGACTGGTCACAGGGGACATTTTTGACAGTAGAGCACTGAGCGGGTGGCATCACATTTTGGAAACAGTAATCAAACTCAGCTCAAACTGCAGGGTGCCCACAAAACAGAAGACAGGGAGTATGGGTTATCACATATCAATGTATGGTTTAAACATAATATTCTGAGCCTTTCAAGAACGTAGGTCGTTTTAATCACATTTGGTGTCCATTTAATAGTATATAACAAATATGTCCCTTGCTTTTCAAAGGCTTAAAAACTAAATCTCAAATGGTACAATCCACATTAAAAAAGTACAGTTTTTAAGTGTTTATGGTCCTAAATTAGACAATTAGAACCACTTGAGTGCCTCCTTGATTTTCTAATCGTCCATGGTCACGCCAGATTAGATGTTGTACCCCAAGAATTTTAGGTGTGAAAGACACACTTTTCATTTTTATATACAGACCATGTATGTATTCACCACAGGCAGCAGAGGGCCTGATGAACATGGCAGGTGTGAGTGGCAAAGCTGGGGGAGAAGATGAAGAGAGACAATGTAAACATTGACAAATTTCCATACTATGTCCAGTAGAACACCATTACAGTTCGATTGGAATACCAATGGGTGTAACACAGGACAGAGTTCATCATCAGGAAGCAGTAAATCAGACACCCTACCATATTGTTCCACCTGTAGATGTAGTCAGAGACAGCAGGTCAGGAGCACTGTTTGTGTAAGTCATCCATCTATGTGTAGACACTAAGTCTTACAATCCTTACAGTATATTGCTTGATTAATGTAATGTCTGCAGTACATAGATTGTATAGCATCCAGCCCTGTGCCTAACTATGAATAAAGGTATAGCTTTTAGCCCCAAAATGTGCCTTATATCTCCTTCTTAATACTTATTTATTTTGACTATGAATGAAATAAGTGAATGAAATCAAATGCAATGAAAGTAGTCATACATTTAAATTAATACAATTACTAAATTCAGAACACGGATTTATATTGTTAATATATATAAAACCAAAGAGGGTGAATGATATACAAGCTAAAATCAAAAAGGCCAAAGACGAACTACACCAACACAGCCACATAAAAGAAATAATAAATTCTATACTGCTGTCAAAATGTATCTCTCAAAAGCTTCACTACTCATGACTGAGCACCAGTTTTAATTAACATTAGATAATATATGACATTTGATATTTCTAATGAAATGCCAAACCAACACTGAATGTGAAAGGGCAGATTATTAGATAACATTAGGTCAGGTAAACTGTAAACGTAATGTTACAGTTACAGGTAAAAGTTAGAAGGAATCTGATGCATTAATCCATATACAAGTGACACAATAAAGCATATTAAACAAGCCAGACAACTACCTAGTTTAATTAAAATACAGTACATTCTCTGGTTTGTGACGTGACCAAAGATATGACGGAGCAATGGTACGGTCCACATTATATCTAAAGACTCTTCCAGGCATGAATAGGGGAAATGAATTGCAATATTTACAATTACAGGTACGAATAAACCTTAAATTATTTCATTTTGAAATATCCCCTAACTTTCGTGAGCAGTGTGTTTTCACACCAGCAATGACAATGAGATGTTTAAAAACTACAGCAGGACTGCTGTGTCTAATCCACTCATACCAGCATAACACACCACCACTACTTCAGGATCACTGCATTGCTGAGAATGATCCACCACCCACAAGATTTGTGGTGGTCCTCTAGGGGTCCTGACCATTACAGTACAGAGTAAAAGGGAATAACAAAGTATGTAAAATGGACAGATGGACTACAGTCCATTTTTCAAATACAAAATGTGGAAATACAACGTTTCTAAGTGGTAAGTGGAACTGACACAATGTGCATTGAGGGTAGAAACAAGGAGGTGGACCTAATAAAATTGATCGATGAGTGTATATTGTGTGTATAATTTATGATGGCCGTCTACTGATTTGTACATGTATGTCGACGTGAATTAAACTGCTTTATGCATGAATTTTGCACATATATGCGCTCGTTCTTTTAATAGTAACAAGCAGTCCATTTCCGCCATGACATACAGCTACAGAAGCCACACTACTGTCCCACTTTACGGTTGACTTTTCAGTAAGTTACTGACCGTCAAGGATCAGCAGAACCCAAATACCCGACCTTGGGAAGTTTCTAATGTAGAACTTGCATCCATGTTATTGACATAGTGACAGCTTTTTTTTTTTTTTTTAATTTTCACTAAGCTGTCCGTCGGGGCTTGGCTTATTGCACCCGCTCGTGGCCACAGAGGGCGCGTTCTTCTTCAGTGCGATGTCAGTGACGCTGACGTTCCCAGGGTTCCGTGAGAGCCTGTTTGCCCCACCCCACCTCTTCAGTGCTAGCTAACTCGCTTTGCCCTGCGCCTGGATCGAGAGACGGGGCCGAATTACCGTAAACCAGAAAGTCGTATTTGGGCCGAGCTCGCGTATCAGGTGCTTCGCAGACGGACTCGAGAAGAGAAAGTGGAGGAATGTGAGCAAGCGCGTGCACTTTCACCGGCCTCCTGCACGTGCGCCAAAGCTGCAGCTCCGAATGCTGAAAGAAGCTGAAGCGGAGGCTGTCAGCGCCGAGGCTAAGCAACTGCGAAATATGCGGAAAAGCCGCAAGATTGATGTCGGTTGCTTGTTTTAGCGCGTCGTGCTGGTAACACTCACCGTTTTGGGCTTGTTGCGGCTCAGTTGAGCCGGACTCGAAACGAAAAGACGTACGTACATTGAATCTTGGTGGAAGCTAACGAAGGCCCATTGGATTGTGGGGCATCGGCAGCCATCGCAGAAACGGGCAAAGGAGGAAAAACTGAATTATTTGCGAACACCCAGTCGAACACACGGATTTGTATCTGCTATACAGCACTGGACCTGTTTGCGGAATTTCGTGTTTTGGGCGGGATGGAAAACAAAAAGAACGAAAAGGGACACCTATACAGTTGTTGAAATTATTTTTCGCTGGTCTGGTAAGCCAGTTAGCTAGGCTACACGACCGCATCTGCGTGGATCAGGGCTACAAGTAGGAAACGAGGGCCTTGCTATGTTGACATGTTTAGAATTAAACAATACCCGTGCTTGTTTGAAATCGAGTTTGTGACAAATCAAAACGAGTTAGTTTTTTCAATCGGCGCGTTGGTTAAATTCCTTTCGTGACAGGATCTCTCGTCTTTCCTCGGCACTTCGTATGATAGTTGAGGGTGGAGGCCTCGGGTGATCAATGGATGGATAATAACCATCTGTAGCTATCTAGGACGCAAACTTTAGCCCGTAAATCGCACAGTTCTAGCCAGGCGTTTGTAAAGCGATCGTTTTTATTAGAAGTCGGCTCCTCTTACCCTTTCACCTAGAGCTATGAAAACACGCATAATCAAGTTGGTAGACGCACATCAATGTCATCGTTAAAATGGTCATTGAGGTAGGCTATAGGTTACATTGCGATCACTTTAAAGATGTGGAGCCTACCAGTCACCAGCATTGCGAGTAGTTTCGTGGATCGAGCACAAATCGAATAAGCTTGTTCATCTGATTATTGTTGCTGTCGCATTTCCCCTGGATCTCTTCTTTCGCGGGAAGATGGGCTGCTTGGGTAATAGCAAGACCGAGGATCAGAAGAACGAAGAGAAGGCGCAACGGGAAGCAAACAAGAAAATCGAGAAACAGCTTCAGAAAGACAAACAGATCTACAGGGCCACACACAGACTGCTGCTTTTAGGTGAGTTTTAAGCTGGGCTGATTTATTTGTTTTGTTTAAAGGCCTCGAACAACGAAAACAGTTTTGGTTTGTAATGTACTGCTAATTCGTTCGTCCCACCCCCATATTTGATGTACCGATACAACCTACTGTTGTAAGTTCCCATGTCACATTGGCTTCTCGAGGCGGAAACGTACCGCGCTGGCTAGGAACTTAATTGACATACGAAAGCGAGTTTTTGGGTGTTTTCACACATGGAGCGTTTAAGCAATTCAAATGGTCTCGGACCGCTGACTCATGTTTTTGTTTCTTTCTTCGTTTCTTTTTGCATACGCGTCAAATGAGCTCAGGCCTCACTAGACGCTCTCACAAACCGAACCAGCAACTGTTGGTCTGAGTACTATTCGTTTTGTGGTGCGCTTGATTCGTATTGACCGTATGGGAAGTGGAACAGCCGAGGTTTGCAGCACGGAGCTTTTGGCGACTGTCAAGCACACCGTACGGCTCTCTGGCTCATCGCTGCTGTTAGACAGATTAGTTAAGAGTGGTTTCAACAATTGTAAGTCTAAAACCTAAATAATTTGTGCGTCCGGCCATTACTGAATTTCATTGCTGGTCCCCCTCAATCTTAATTTTAAACAACCCAGCTCGATCTTGAAATGATATAAGTGAAAAACAATATTTATTTCATGTACATGTTCCTACCTACCACTGCTTGTCTGACAATCACTTATGCTGTGATAAAATTCTGTTCTGTTAAAACTATATGTAACGTTTTGATAGGAATAACATTCATCATACATATTTACCTATCTCATATTCTGCTGTTTTTTCTCAGTTTGATATATATATATATATATATATATATATATATATATATATAGCTCAACCAAACAACATAAAAAACAAAGATTGACAAACTACTTATATCACTGGAAATGTATGATTTATTTTAATCACATTAGTCAGTCTTCAACCAGTTGGCTCTACTTTAGCCTTTGACAAGGTCATTAAATCCTGCCTGTTATGAGATGAGGATAACCAAACGTGAAGTGTTATGCTGTGGTAGCCTAGCGGTTAAGGTACTGAACTCTGGACCAGAGGATCCAGGGTTCAAATCCCACTTCTACCACAGTTGGGTCCTTAAGACCCTTAACCCACAATTGCTTGGACTGTAAACTGTATCAGTTGTAAGTCATCTTCATCTGCCTCATCTAGATGATGGGACCTTGGTACTGTCAAACTGTCATGTGGTGCTTTTCTCATGGCTGGAGGCAAATTGGGGGTATTTAGTAAACTTAATTATAACTTTTAGTAGAGATGCCAGGCGTGTTGCTAACAAATATATGTAACAGTTCATCACATGATCCTACTGTTGTTGTCATGTCATTGGGTATTGCAAATGGTGTTGACTTCTAAGTCTAAGCAAAGCTGTCATGATGAATTCACATTGCAGAACAAACGAAGAGCACATTGTTTGGCTTTATCACCAGTTTCACATCTGAAGTAGAGCTCATCGGCTTTATAAGTGCAGTCATGGTGTGTCATGAGCGTATATTTATGACTTAAACTGACATTTGCCACATATCTAACAGAATATGTGGCAGCTGTCATTGGCTTTTTTTTTTCCTGTATTAAGATTTCCTGAAAATTTAAAATACTTTGTAAATCTTTCTGTAAGTGTACTCACAGTGCTGTTGCTTAAACCATGTTTGTCAATGAGAGTCCCATTAGTATCTGTAAATGTGAGCTGCTTTTATAGTTTGTCTGCCAGGTCTAACCTGATTAGGCATGACCAGGCAGGCATAAACAACATTTTCATAGCTTCTAAACTCTAGGAATGCTTAGAAGGATAAAAACAGCCTATCTTCTGGGCAGTATAGTTGTAACCTTAAAATGACTGGAAATCATTATAATAGCTTGCAGCCTACCTACAAAACAGTAAAATGGAAAATGTTAGGTGATTTCATGATGAGCAGTCCCTCAAACACAACCAGAAGAAAATCTTTGTTGTCCAGCGTAAATCATTATTTCATAGCTGGGTTATAAGTTCTAAATGTTACTGTGTGAACAACCAGAAGAACTGCTTTTGTAAAACTGAATTTGTAAAACGTATTGGAAGTTCGCTTTAAAGTTTGCGTACAATTTGAACACAAAGACAGCAGTTGCTGGTTGGTTTGCTTTCAGGTTCAGTCACTATAGAACAGAGTTTGGTTCATTTAAAAAGAAGTATATATGAAAACACCCTTAGAGCAGGAATGCTGTTGTCACACCTGTGTTGTCACACCAGTATGTGGGATCAGACTGGTGACATTTGAATAAGGTTAGTGGCGGAACATGTGCAATGTGCATCGGCATGTGGGTGTGTTCTTGTTGAACTGGTAATATAAAAATGTGTCCAAGTACACTTTAATATATTACACTTCTCTAGAAATACTCGCAACATTTTGGGCATGTCTCCAAATCTTTTAAACCAGAGTCAGGCCTCCTGTATGTAAGTAAATTGGCACTTTTTAATACTGGATATAGAAACGTGTTAAAACACTTGGCAAGTTGATAGTGTTTTGTTTATAAATAAACATTTGTCGTGAGTTTTGACTCGACTAGATTTTGTTTTAGTGGGCAGAACTTGACTATATATACACACTGTGTAGCTAGTCTGTCAGGTCCGTTTTCTAAATAGGATTTTTTTTGTTGACTATCCCCCCATGCCATGAGATTTGAGGTTAAGCTGTGTTTTGTCACAGACATTAATATAACTAACTTGGTTAGTTACACTAAACCAACCAACTTCTAGGGTCAGGTATTGTTTGCATTTTGTTGATTCAGATTCTGCTTATCGATTCTGGTTCTTCTCTGGTTTCCAAATTTCAGTACCAAAATGAAAAAAAGCAACATGCCAAACGATAACATATAAATAACATTTTATTTTCTATATATTTAAACTGCAAAAGTATTACATTTTATAATCCTGTTATAAATAAAAAGCTTCATGGAGCTAGATGTGCTACAGGTGTGACCTAAGAACACCGAACTTTCCCAGATACTGCCAACTGTTCTCTACTGCTGAAATGACGAATGTTTGTTCAAAAGGGAGTTTAATCACTTTTATCCATTAAGCTGCTATTCAATAAATCACATGATATTCATCACTTTATTATAAAATAGGCATTATGGGAATGATTTTGCCCAGCTGTAGGTTAAAGTAAATGTAAAGTAAATCGGGTGGCACCATCTATCCTGGAGAATGTGTCTCTGATTGGTCAAGTTTCATTTGGAATTATGGGTAATGTAGTAGTTTACCTGGATTTGGATAGTTGACCATGATATTTAATAATATTGTCAAATTAATAAAATACATCAGTTATTCTTGTTATTTTTTTTACTTATTCTTGGTTTTTACTAAGCAGCTGATAGCTCATGACCTTCTGAGGTTTAAACATTTATTGTGAATTGTCGAATTCTGTGTAGTGAAGATGCTTCTAACATCACACCTTTATTATACTGTATGTGATGGCCTTTTTCTGGTCACAACGACGACTGTATATCTATGCTAATAACATTATGAAAGGATCATTGATGTATACTTCTCACTTGTAGGGGACTATATCACAGGACCACCACACCTTTTTCCCCTCAGTATGCCACTTGCAGTTCGTGACTGCAACCAGCTGTAACAGTAGCTTCTAACTCTTTCTCTGCCAACACAAGTTTTATTATGATATTACAAGCTTCTTATTGCCATTGAACCATTTAGGGCCAAATGTCCCTTTTTCCTGCTCAGCACAAAATCGCATATAAATTATAACACTGCTCATTTTTTTGTTTAAACTCCATAATGAGTACTGCTCTTAGTGGTCATGGCAATCATTTTATGGCTATTCAACTTGGAGTGCATCCTTCCTATGCAACATCTACAAAGATCCTGGCAGCCACAATAGTAATCACCTGAAAATAACACCAACAAACCCAAACAAATCCTCCAAGTGAACAGATGAGATGGCAGCTTTTAAACAGTAATTGCATTTCTGAACAAGTATTTTTGAATCCAAATGTAATTTTGTGCAAATGTGTTTTATGTGTGACTTGATGTGCTGTAATTTTATGAAAAGTTTTCAGTAATGAGTCATTGTTCTATGACTCATGAAATGACAAATCTGCATAGTAATTGGGGATAGGCACTATGGGCTTTGAATAGTACAATAAAAAGGCTATATTAGGGGTGGGCGATAAAGTAAAAATATTATATAATGTTTAAAGATGTTTTCACAATAGACTACCACATCACCAGTAACACCCACTCAACCCCATCATATATAGTTATATAGCCATATTCTATTATTATTAATAGAATGATTATTATTATCATCATCAGTAGTGGTAGGTATGACTATTATCATTACTAGGTTAGTGTTATAATTGGCAGAGCTTGTTGGCATTATTATTATTGTTATTAGTAGTAGTAGTAGGCCTATCATGATTACTAGACTATTGTTAATTTAGAGGTTTACCTGCTTTATTGTTGTTATGATTAGCCTATTATTATATTAATTACTATTATATAAGTATAATACATATACTATGCAATACTAATACTTAGTGTTATTAATACTAGGTATTATGTATATCCTCTACATTTTTTACAGAAGGTTGCAGGTAGGTAATGTTAATTTGAGACCTGAGCCTGCTTTGACTTGCAAAGATCCTCAGTTCTTGGAGCAATGTTTAGTGAGGTATGTGCCTGTCCGAACATGGGTCTACTGAAAAAGGCAGGCAAGAATTTGAGTAAAACCAAAGGTCTGTAACGGAATTACACTACGCACGCTGCTAGGAAGGATGAGACAAGAATAGGTTTTGAAGTCAGAAAAGCACAGTTTACACATCGAGAACGCGCACAAACGAACTTGTCAAGAGAACTAGTGACTGGCACTCCCACGTTTGTTCGGCCGTTTATATAGTAGTGCTGCTGCTGCTGAGCCCTCTGTTTTAATCGACAGAATCTGCATCTCCTTTGTACTAATAACCAGAATTTGTGATTTTTCGTGACTACCACCCCTGTACTGATGCCTCCTCGCTCCCTGTAGTGACATATCAAGCTACTATTGAGACATTCTTGTACTTAAAATGACTTCTATTCAAAATGTGATGCACCTTTTCTTGTCAATTAGAACTATTTACATTATTTAAAATAAAATATTCAATTGGTGGTTTTTTTTTTTTACTTGCACTGATAATATCCTAGATATATGTAGAAAAGCATACCGTCTGTGGAGATTATGAAACGATAAAATTTAAATATTGGTGATTGATAAATAAGTTTTTTGAAGATTTAAGTCTTTGTTCATTTAATCATTCATTACAAGTGTGCTGTTTCACCAGTATGATGAGTCTGCAGTGTACATTTACATTAAAAACACGTTTGTCTATGTTCATTAGTGGTTTCTATTGGAACAATTTTAAACTTGAAAAATGGGGAAATTGCAGACAATGAAAAAATGTTGGCACGCAAAGTACTTTGTATTGTATTTGCATTTCAAATGGTTAAATCTGTGTCACTGATAAATTTATGGCAATAATTCTGCTGTATATTTTACAGGTAACTGTTTAACATTTTCCTTGCAATACATAAACCCCAGCTAAAGATATATTAAGTGCTGTTTCTGTTTGAAACAACCACATTCTTTTATTGCTTATGAACTCAACGCATTAAGTTGCTTTGGCATTTTACTCCTTTTACTTTCTCTTGGTGCTTTCACGGTCCCTTCAAGAGAAGCACTCTCGCCTATATACATCACACACACTTGCCAATGTGATTGGTCTGGATAGGCAGGCGAGTGTGTGTGTGAGATGTATATGATTTATTTTTATTCCGCGAGGGATTGAGTAGGATTTTGAGGTAGTAACAGAAAGCAACAAATCGTTTTAGCATGTCAAATCAGTCATGGCACCTGATTAGAAGGCACAATACAGCTCTCTGCAATCACTGTAACAATGGGGAAACAGTAGAGCTTGTGCTGCTACTCTGGAATGTATATCACACTTGAAGAGAAGAGTTTGTCATATGCCCAAGTTGCAAGAATGTGAGAATGAACATTTCTGAACTTAAAGTTCATAAAAATTTATTTCAGTTTTTAAAATCCATATAGATTTGTGTGTGTGTGTGTGTGTGTGTGTGAGCAAAGGGGTTAATACGCCGCTCACAAAAATTAGTGGATATTTTGTTATGGAATAATAAATACGTTTGTGAGCAGTATAGTATTGTTTTTTGTGTAGGTTTTATTGATTGGGTGTTCATCACTCACACCGAAGGGTGGCATCGTAAATCTGTATGCCAATTGGCAATAAAAAGAAAGGCTATAAGAGGGAGCAAGGAAGTGGAACACTGAATTGATCTCATACCCGCAGCTTAAAACTTGTGACGATATGTACTATATAATCACAAGTTATTTACTTCTCACACAGAACACAACACAAAGCTGCAACACAGAGTATATTCAAAATATCACCTGCCCCAATAGTAAATGATATGAATGTATAAAGATATACAAGACCAATATGTGCCTGAACTATTTTATCAATGCTGGTCAAAATGGTTACCAGTTGTTGAATTGACATTGTTAAATGCTTTATACTGCACCTTTTTCACCAGTGTGAGATGGAACACAGGATACAAACTGTCTTTAAACATTTTCAGTACACTGCCTTGATAAGGGAGAATGCTGGTATTTTGAGCGGCATCTGTGTTGGGTAGGGCACTTGGATTCATTGTTAGCGTTGTGTTTAGACAGATGAATGAAAGATTATTATAAAGACAAATAAATGAAAACAAAAGTCCTCCACACAAGTCCAATTTTTTATTAGTAGTTATTGGTATTGCCCCAGCAGAGTTTGTTACTGTTCCTGAGTGTTGTTAAAACACAGTTGGTCCTGAAGTTCTCCAAAATGTGTGACTTTTACTGATTGAGTAAACTCAAAATTGCTTTTTAATATATAATTTTCAACTGTAAATTAGTTTTGAAAATGTTTTTCAGTTTGAGCATACCTCCTATTAAATTCAGGCCAATGTTCTATTTGCCTGCTGTTCCATGAATGGTCATCGGCAGCATGGCGGTGCAGTGGTTAGAACGAGATCCCTGGTTCAATCCTGACCATGGGCTCCGCCTGTGTGAACGTCCTCCCTGTGCTTGTGTGTTTTCCCTGGGTACTCTGTGGGTTCCCTGGGTACGTTTTTCCTTCCACATTCCATGCATTAGGTTAGTTGGTGTTCTCAAAGTGACAATATGTTAGCGTATGGATATACATTTTATTTTTGCTGCAAACATTGAGGATATCGTCAGTGCTTAAAAACTGAGCAACTACATGCTTTATTATGAAGTGTAATTTTGCAAAAATGATTTTGAATATTGATGTAATCTTTGTACCATATAACCCACTGTTGTTTACATAGGTGGGCATGACTGTACAGCAGATACTCAGTGTTGGTTCACTATGTAGACAGACCCATCTAGGGTTACATCGGATTCACATAGGATTGCTCATCTTATTTACTCTTTACTTTACTCTGGTAAAGTAATTTAACAAAATTAACGGACACTGACAAACATTCCAGACCTTATCTGTACTTTTTTTTTTAATTAAGTGGCTGATGTCTTTGAGTATATACACTCATGTCTATGATTTTGGTAATACTGAGTGAAGTTTCAGTAATTGGTTGGCTTCAGTCAAGCTAACCAAGCCGAAAAATATAAAAACTTTAATTACAGTGAATGTATTTCTTATAAAATGTATTGGCGCCACTAAAATTCAGTCTTTTTGGTTGCGTTATTGAGCGTTTTTCCATTGCTTCCTATTTTAAATGGGTATAAATATTAGGTGATGGAGGCCAAATCTCTTTAATAGTGTGTCAACAAATATTTTGACCTTCATAATTCAGACAATGGCTATTATAATTATTATGTCTGAAATGCGTCTACTCTTTGTAGGGATAATAATTAAGAAGTTAAAAAACAACTGGAGCTGTAATAAACAGTCCACACTGTAATAAACAGATAACACTATCCACACTGAGGATATTTAGTTATCCAACAATTTCTCTATTGATCACTGTTGAAGAATTAGAGATGGTTACATTTTGCAGTCCCAGAGTCTCTGTATCCACAAATAAGCACCAATAGACTATTCTGAAAACAGCTTTTTCCCCTTCCCTTCAAACCACAAACATAAGCAGTTGAGGTTAGCTTCTCAATGGTTTGGCATGAAAAGCAGGAAGGGTAACAAGCGCAACCAAATTCTCATTGTTAAGTTCAGCGTCTGGACGATGTGTAACTGTTTTCATGCAAAGGCCCAAGTAGAGATCCCAAATCGGTTCGCCCCTGCCAAAAAGCTGTAAATGGTTAGAAGGTGGATCTCGCAACCGGGCCGTGTTTCTCGACATCTGAATGAATTTACCTAGAAATAGGAGAATTTTGAGTGATTTATGTTCAGTAGTGCTCTCTGGTTCCTTGTGCTGTATCTTTCGTCTATTGTTACAGTTACTGGTATGTTAACAACATGGGATTGCACAAGTAAATTAGTAAATGTAGGTGCGCCAGTAAGTCTCGCCTCCCCTTAAACCCACTTTTGCTTTGCTACTCCTATTGAGTGGTCATCAGAAATTCACAGTATTCTTAGTGTTAATCAATATTAGGGAAGACTGAAAATATAGGTGTTTTCCTTGAATTCCCTTCTATATGAGTTTCATTACCTTGATTGCATCACATGTAGTGTTGCAGAACCAGAAACTATTAAAGGCCTATGATCCTGTCACAATTCTTAGTTGTTGTCTGACCACAAATATTTCTGTTAACTGTAATTCGAATACCTAAATTAATCAATAGGTTTTCTAAGTTTGGACTGGGACACTTGCCGTTCATTAACAGTATAATTAAATCAGGTTCCATTATGCAATCAACTATTGTTAGCCCTTTAATCATTAACTGGTGGCATTTTAGCAGAATAAGCTCTATAGTATGCTTTTTTTTGTCTTACAACTATTTCAATTGTAATTTTATAGGCGGGTATTTGGTGATATTTGAAAATGTTTGAAATAGAGCATTGCATATAAATTGACACCTCATATGAACAGAAATTACAGGTCACTGTAATTTCTGGAAAGTGTTTTCACTTGATCTCATCCCGTTCTTACAGTATGAAGAAGGAAAGAAAGAAATCAGTGATTTTAATAATTTTCATGTTTTTAGTGCGTTAATCTTATTTTGAGAAACTTAGTTTGACTCTGTGTTATGGGGTGGCTTGGAGGGTAGCACTGTCAACTCACAGTGAGAAGGTACTGGGTTTTGAACCCAAAGCGGAGCAGAATGGTTCTGTGTGGAGTTCGAATGTTCCCTGTGTCTGCTTAGGTTTACTCCAGGTGCTCTAGTTTTCACACGCAGTCCATTAATGCAAAGACATGAGTTAAGTTAACTGATTAGACTAAATTGGCTCTGATTTGAGTGCATGTATGATTAGCTTTGATGTAACCTTGTGTGTTGACATACAGTAGATTTACAATTTTCTTTGTTGTACTATTTTGACAAATATTCATTTGGACAAGTTTATAATTTAAATTTAAAAAAATGTAGTAAACAAGTTTCAAATTTATTAACTTATTTGTGGCGGTTTTATTTGTGTGTTCAAAGAATGAACTGTGAAGATGCATTAGTAAATATGAAGTTTCTAGTAAACATTGGAAATTGTATTGTATCAGCACGTGTTAAATTGATTTAGAATTAGGTAAACTTTCTTGTTTACACCCCAAGACAGAGATCCAAATTTCATACAGCTTTCTAAATAATCAGATAATTGCCAGTATCCAATAAGAAGAATATATATTATATAAATATATTATATCGAGCTGCTTAGCTGCATTGCATCATTGCCAGGGTTAACCTGATACACACTGTTAAAAGCAATGGTTTAATCTACTGCAATTCCATTATGTGGCCACACATAACCCACCTATCGAGAGGTAAACAATCAAAATGGAGTCGATCGTAACAGGCACTTCTTTAAGTCAGTTTAAAATGGGCACGTTATCTGACCATGGCAACTGCTTTGGCTTCTTTGAACTTAAGTTTTTCCTTTGACTAAGAAAAAAGCGTGAACAAGCATGTGTGGCTTGTTCCTTCACTGTCACTGATAACCTCCCGCACTGCTGTCGACCATTCTCTCGTCTTCTAAGCTTACATTTATAATGAATGTTGCACTGGAATGATCTTCTTTCTGTTCACACTGCCCCAGAGATGATACGTTTGACACACCTGTCGAAAATGATCGGACTTAGGCCACTGTTACCTGCAGTGTAAACGTAGTCTTAGTTGCTCTAATAAAATTATTAGGAAAAAAGGTACTGCTTGTGCTGTCCGCATTGTCAGAGTTTTAGCTGTACCGTAACTTTGTGACATTTTGCACATTTGCTATACAAGAAATAGGGCATATTTCATTTAGGTTTTTTGTTAGCAGTATTGTTGTTGGATTATCACTGAGGGCAAAAATACATAAAATGTCTTCTGTCCATAAGGAGCTTGATCTCTGTCTGTATGGAAGATTGGCAATGTTTATGGTGATACGTGATGTCTGTCAAAATAAAATTAATAAAATAACACTCTCTCCCCTTCTCCACTCTAGGTGCAGGAGAGTCTGGAAAAAGCACCATCGTCAAGCAGATGCGGATTTTACATGTTAATGGATTTAATGCTGAGTGAGTACTAATGAAACAATACATTTTGCTATATTCTAATGTGGTTAATTTATGCTCATTTTTATTCAGTTTTATAATTATCTGTGACATTGTAAACTGGAGTACTTATGTAAAATTACGCAGTCCGTTTTGTATAGAAAAATAACTATTGTTACTGTTGAGATGTGTGGATAACCTGTAGATGAATATAAACAAATATTTTGCTTAGATTTTTTTTTTCTGTTTTCTTTTTTTAATTGGGAGGGTATTAATTTGATACCAGATTTGTGAAATAAATGCCTGTTGACTTAGGTAATGTCACTTGGTTTGGTAATAAGTCAGATACCAATGAGATAAAACAAAACCTGGCTAAGAAATGAAGCATTGCCAATGAAGCTGATTTTTGATATAGTGCTATATGTGGTATAATAATAGTATACTACTATTATATATAATAGTGTACTCCATGTGTAGGTCTCCATGGCTAAGAAAGATGGGTAAATAACTATAAAGGATGCAATGCTGAAGTTGGAGGTTTTGCAGGGATCTACAGCATTTTCTGTATGACTTGAATTGTGTTCTTAGGAGCAGTAGTGCTCGAGTAGATGCCACGTATACCTTTAGGTCTGTCTCAGGACTTGTGCTTTGTAAAGAGTTTTCTAACCAATAGTGGAAGCTTAATATTGGGTAATGAGTGAGTGTAGTGAGTTACTAAATGTTCACATCTGTTGCCTGCTGGCAATGTATACGAACTAACACTAGTGAAATTTTACAGCTCTCAATTTCAAAATTGATAATTTATCGCAATTCTGGTCTTTAAGTCTTTCTTTCCAAAGGACTGCATAACATGCAAATTGTGATCAGCTTGGATGTGTCAACCGTTTTTGGTGATGTACATAGAAGCTATTATAATGAGTACTATTTTAAGACTATTAGGACTAAAACTGTTTGTTGCAAGATCTGTGGTTTATCACCCGTGATTGGTCATTTGGATAAAGCAACGCTTTGTTTTCTAAGAATTTAACATGAATCAGAATAGATGTCTGGATTTAAACACTTTTTTTATTCAACCACCTTGAAATTATTTATCAAGGCACACACGATAATATCACAGACATGTTTAAAATTTATAACACAATGAAAAACAACACACAAAGAATGTTTAGCAAAGTGAGTGCAATATAAATACACTGCTAACAAAAATTATTTCACTATTCTCCGTTTTTTTGCGAGCAATTAATTAATATATTTTGTAAATGTAGAAAATCGCATCAAACGCTGAGCCTAACATCTGTAAGATTTTATAAACATAAAACACATTAATCATAATGAGATCAAATGTAGACTGTAAAATAATTATAAAAAATAACTCCAGTATTGGACATGGCTTTACTTCACTTCATATTGCGGCTTACATGTGACCAAACCAGACGTCGGAAGAAGGGGCTCTCTTTAGATTGACGTCTCTCTTTTTACAAACGTCCTGCTCTGTAAAAGTCCGTAAAATATGGAAAAACATCATTGACAATAAAGCACACTTTTATTTTGACACATCACTCTCTTTTTTGATGTTTTCTTCACACCGACGGTGCAACTGAAATTTAGACTTGTTAAATGATTGACTATCCGCATGTCACTAGGAGCACTTTTCATTATCATGGGTATGATGGGCTGTTTATGAGCCAAGGTGGATTTGGAGTTTGTTCATACAACCGACCATGGCATATTCCTGATTTCCTGGCTTGTGTTTAAATTGTTAAAGGGCAACTAATAAAATGCTCTTATTGCTATTGAGGTGTCTGTTGCGATACATGTTATTGTTTTATCGCCCGGACCTACACTAGAATATACTATATACACTGCAGACACAAATTTGGGGATTTTATTTTGCAATATCCCCTGATTTTTGTGAGCAGTATGGGTAAACGTTTGTAGGCCCCCCAAAAATATGTCCAGTATATTTCTTATTAGTATGAAGTTTGCCCAAAACCAAGTCTATTCTTCTAAAAAGGCTGGCACTGCATTTTGGACCATGACTGTGAGGTTGGCCTCTGATGTTTGATAGTAAGCCTGACTCGCTTTTGCCGTTCTGTTGCTGCTGATGGTGTTAAGTCCAACAGAGTCAGCCAAGTTCTCGGTTACTATTTACTCGTTAATTTTCTTATCCGCTTAATGCTGGTGAGGGTCGTGGGAAGGCCAGTGCCTAGCCAGTGCTACAGAATGCAGGGCAGTAAGTTCATACACTAACACACTAAGGGCATTTTAGAAAGACCAATTAAGCTAATACATGTCTTTGGAATGTGGGAGGAAACCAGAGTAAGC
>JAYJMA010000002.1:4816916-4827001 GCA_036873895.1 Parotocinclus cabessadecuia
GAGACGTCCCACATCAGCACGCTGTCATGCTCACTGCACGCCTGCCCAATTGGCGCTTTGGCGCCTCCTCGCGATCAGGTCGTGCATTGGTCCCAGTTGGGACACAACACAGCGGGAACACCAATTATTTTGTTTTTTTTTTTAATGTTCAGGAGCCTTTCGCTCCGCTCTTCTCACCCTTTTAGTTTTTCTATATTATTTCCCCACTTTTATACGTCATGGGATTCCGTCACTCCCACATCCTTGGGTCCTACCACATATCATAACAAGTCTTTAAAGTGATGAAATCACTGAGTTCTACAAAGTGTGTGCACATAAATCTTACATCATAAAACACGTTCTTGTTAGATGGATTCTATTCATTTAATCATTTCAACTATTTCCTAAAATGGAACAAGGACGCATTGTGAATTCTAGCATTTGAGAGACACCCCTTGATACTCTTGAGATCTCTAATATTTGTTGTTTTCTGTGATGATTTGCTCATCCCTGACAGTAAAACGGGAGCAATAAACACAATGACACTACAAAAGCAGATTTATTTCAGGTAATAAATAGCTGAACTGTTCTCTAAGGTTAGCCATTCATCAGACTCAGAGACCTGCATGTGTGTGTGTGTGTGTGTTCCACACTAGGAAGGACAGCTAATAAAACTGGTCTAATAGCATGTCACACCAGATACATAGCCAGTCACTATGTCACTTTGTGCTGCCGCATTTTTCGACACTCATCAAGTCACAGCAATGTTTTATATAATATAAAAATGGATTTAGAATTTAAGTCTGCCTTCAGTACTTGTATGGTGTAAATAAGCTCAAACAGCTCATCTGCATCTCTTTTTTTATGCCTGCTGTGTCCCCTCTGGAGCTTTGACAGCTTAACTGAGGGGGGAAGTAGCAATTAAAATGATCAGTGCAAAGAGTCTACAGTGAGCAAAAACAACAGAAAAAAATATTAATATTATATATGTATAAATGCATACTCAATGTGTATAATGTATATGATGTAGTGTATGTGGATGTGTTCTAATATAATAAAGTAATGCTTACGCTCACTGTTTGCATATTACATATTTCTTAGCCTTGTTTAATTGCTTGGGTACTTCCACCTGAAAGGAGCAATTAAGATCATTTCAAGGTTACAAGGAAAAGAGCTTAGATAGAAAATGAGAGAAAAAATAAATATTTATAGAGATACATAAGTGTACAATTTATGAGTTTTATATTACGTAGAATAACATCCTAAAATTTCATATTATTATGGAGCTTGCAGGCCACATCTGCTGCTACAGCCTTTGTCCTTTTTTGTTTGTACTTTTTTTAATGGTTTCTATTAAGTTTTGGAACATGACTGTGAGGTTTTGGCATTGGCATTTTCAATATGTCTGGTGAAGCTCAGTTGAAGGGTCTGTGCAAGTCAGCCAGGTTCTCAATCAAAGCTGGCAAACCAATGGTTTGGCAAACCAATAAACTTTGTTGAAGTGTAAAACTATAAATGTGTCATTTGCAAGTCACTGGAGTATTAACACTAGACCTAACCTAAACCTAAATTTTCCTGTCACTGTTGGTCTATGAAAATTACAGAAATGTCTGCTTTATATTATAAATGTGTTTTAAGTGAGTGATGCTAAAATATCGTAGCTCAGTAATTAGAGGTGTCCACAAACCTTTGTCTATATAGTGTGCATTATATAGGTTGCACTTGCACATCTATATGTGGTATAAAGAGGAAACAGAGAGAGAGAAGGTATGAGTTTTCAAATGTTTAAAAATGTAAAAAAAAATTGTAAAATGTTTTGTGAAACGAGTTTTAACGGCGCATTTATGGAAAAGGTACAGCAGTTTCATAAATTCTCCCATTAATAAGTGAAAGCATCTTAAGTGTCAAGTACCTTAAATTATAGTGAAGGTCTAGCTATGGTAACGTGAAGGCTAAATATGTGTATTGACAAGTGGCACCTCTGGTACTGCATGTCTGGTGGGGCACAATTGTCTCAGTTCTACGAACATTTGTTCATGTTGGCATGTGCCAAAACGTCTTTTCATCCTTCATCTGAGGAAACCTGTCATTAACTTTTCGATCAAACTCCACCATTCCATGAATTATTTCATTTTAGTTCATTTTTAATCAACTTGAAAATGACTAATCTGGCCTGAATTGTTGCATAGCAACACTGATGTGGTACGTCTTGATGTACTTTACTGTTTTATATTTGATTGGCAGGTCTCAGCTTGATCAAACTGATCATGTTCCACAGATCATAAAAAGTAGGTTTAGTGTGTGTTGTGTGTACAATAGTTCAACTGATCACCAAAGCTGACGTGGCTGGTCCTCCTGCTCATTGCTTTGAGCAGTAAATTATATATAGCTTTTAGATTGGACCTTTCAGGATGATGACATTTTCACAGCCATGTTTTGTGCTCACAGTTCTGGAGAGTTATATAGATTTCTCATTAATGTACACTCAACATCCCATTTGGCAGAAAAAAACAAACAGAGAATTTTTTGTAAATGTATTAAAAAAACTGAAATATCACATGCTTATAAGTATTCAGACCCTTTGCTATGACACTCATATTTAACTCACAAGCTGTCCAGGACTTCTTATCCCTCTTAAAATGGTTCTAATGCTTCATTTGAATCCAGCTGTGTTTAATTGAACTGATTGGACTTGATAAGGAAAGACACACACATGAGGTCAAAGGAACTGCCCAAGGAGCTCATAGACAGAATTGTTGCAAGGCACAGATCTGGCCAAGATTACAAAAAAGAATCTGCACCCCTCAAGGTTCCTAAGAGCACAGTGGCCTCCATAATCCTTAAATGGAATAAGTTTGGGATGACCAGAATTCTTCTAAGACCTGGCCGTCCAGCCAAACTTAGCAATCGTGGGAGAAGAGCCTTGGTGAAAGAGGTAAAGAAGAACCCAAAATCACTGTGGCTGAGCTCCAGAGATGCAGTATGGAGATGGGAGAAAGTTCCACAAAGTCAACTATCACTTCAGCCCTCCACCAGAGTGGCCCAAGGGAAGCCTCTCCTCAGTGCAAGATATATGAATGTCCACATAGAGTTTGTCAGAAAACACATGAAAGACTATGAGAAATAAGATTCCCTGGTCTGATGAGGTGAAGATTGAACTTTTTGGCCTTAATTTGTGTGGAGACACGAGGCACTGCTCATTACCTGCCCTATACGATCCCAACAGTGAAACATGGTGGTGGCAGCATCATTCTATGGATACTTTCCGTACCCACTATATATAGAAAGTTCCATTCTTAAAGGTACCGCAGCAAATCCTGATCTGGGCTTGTCATCAGTAGCTGGTTGTATATTCATGTTCAATGTTTCTTAGCCATTTGTCCATATCATTACCGTTTTAGTATTATCCTGTACACTGTATCTTTTAAGAAATATCCACACTTGCACATATGTCTACTTCAGTCTTCATCCATTCAATCCACCATGACCATAGAAAATAGCAGGAAGTGTGAAAATAAATATACAGTGGATACGGAAAGTATTCAGACCCCTTTAAATTTATCATCCTTTGTTTCATTGCAACTATTTGCTACAATCAAACAAGATCATTTTATTTCTCATAAATGTATACTCAGCATACCATTTTGACAGAAAAAACAGACATGTAGAACTTTTTTGCAAATTTATTAAAAAAAGAAAAACTGAAATATCACATGGTCATAAGTATTCAGACCCTTTAGTATTCACCCCCATAGCATAGCGATCTTTGGGTTCTTCTTTACCTATCTCACCAAGGCTCTTCTCACACTATTGCTCAGTTTGGCTGAATGAACAGGTCCAACAATCAGTGCAATTAAACACTTTTGGACTCCAATGAAGGAGTAGAACCATCTCATGAAACATAAGAAGAAATGGACAGCTTGTGAGCTATATATGAGTGTCACAGCAAATACTTATGATCATATGTCTTTCTTTTTAAATAAATTTACAAAAGTCTCTATGTCTTTTTTTTTTTGTCAGGATATGATGCGTGTACATTAGTGAAAATAAAATGAACTTTTTTGATTTTAGCAAATGGCTGCAATGAAACAAAGTTTGATAAATTTAATACTTTCGGAATACTTTCCGTACTCACTGTAGGTTTTATATTATAAGCAATGGAAGGTAATTCTTGGCAAAATTGGCAGAGATCACGACTTTATCCTAAACGTAGCAGACAGTGCTAAAGTTGTTTTATGTAATATATGTGAGGAATTAAGTATGAAAAAAAAGGTATTATTTGTTACACTCTTAACTGATAATGACATATACTGCTTTAACCCTTTCAGGACTGTAAGGATTCTACGCTCATCATTTTAGTTATTTTGAAACAAAATTCCTCTCAATCTGACAGTTTCATTAAAAGAAACACAAAGTAAATTACCATTTAACATTTAAAAAATATCTGGGGCAGCACGGTGGCTTGGTGGGTCACAGTAAGAAGGTCCTGGGTTCAATCCCTGGGTGGAGTGGCCTGGGTCCTTTCAGTGAGTTGTCTGCATGTCCTCCCTGTGTCTGCGTGGGTTCACTCTGGGAATTCCCACAGTCCAAAGACATGCGTGTTAGGCTAAGTGGAAATTAGTGTGTGACTGTGTGTATGTGCCCTACGATAGATTGTATGGTTGTTCCTGGCATTGCGCCCAGAGTTGCTGGCTGGGCACCATGACCCCACGAGGATTAGGTGGAAGGTAATGGATAATGGAATGGAAACATATCTGTAAACAATATCTTTAAAGATTTTATGTAACACTCAGTTCTCTTATCTGGCACATCCAGTATACTTCACTTAGAGCTATTGTATTAGTCATTTCAAATATGATGAAATTATAAGGAAACTTCTATGAACATGCTCTTTTTTATGGATTGTTATGTACAATGCAGCGGTGGTTAAAAGGTGGTTAAAATCCTCAAAGCTGAAAAAGAGAACCATTTTAACAACCATACTGAACAAATGAGACTAGAAAAATCATACTTGTTTATATATTTATCGAGGAAAGTGATCTATGTATGTGCAAAAGTATGTTTTTTTCAAATATATGTTGTGATCATTTTGTGCAACAAAAATTGCAACTAAACATTTCTCGTAAGTGTTGACCAGTCCTTGGAGGAATATTATTCCATCCTTCTTTACAGAGTGTTCCGGCATGTGTTTTAAAATATGTTTATAAATAAGTAGCCAGAAGTACATCAATTATTGGTTCATACCCAATGTAAAGTACTGAATTGCTGTTATTGTAGTTAAGTTCTATTATCATTTTGGTATTTGTAGAGTGACTGATCTTCTTAAGATAAGATAAGATAAGAAAAAAAACTTTATTAGGGGTGCCTCTGAAGGAGCTTCTCAGTGCTGCCAGGCTTTCTTTCATGGGGTGGGAGTGGATCTCCAATATGGATGCCAGCTTTGCTAACATCCTTTTGTCTCCAAGCACCTGCACTTTGTCTAATGGGCTTTGTAGGACAGAACTGACTCTATATTTAATTTTATCTAGTATTTTACTGTCTGCCATTGAAATAATGCTGCCCCAGCAATGTCCCCAGTTATAGAGGTGACTGTCCACAACAACAAGTTTCAACTTGTCCTTCAGCAGTCCAGGTTATATGGTTTTCTTAGTGTGGATCTGTGATGTTCTTCCAGTAAAGATCTAGATACACGTTTATGAATATGGTTCTTATTTCGGCTGGTGTAGTTGCCATAGTAATGAGTGGTTAAGGTAGAGCAATTAATTTTGGGGTCTTTGGATTTGTTCTGTTTCTAACAGAAGTCCCCTGAGGCTGAGATAGTTGTTTGTTTAGACAGCTGTCTACAGTTAAGTCATGTGACTAAAACATTCATCTCTACACTCTACCTTATACTTCTCCATGAAAAGGAAAAAAAAAAATAAGAAAATGCCTAGGCAACTACAATTAGCAGTACAGGCATTTTCATTTAATATTCATTTATTTTTTTTTTTGTTTTGTAACAATTTCCTGCAGTGTGTCTTTTGTTTACTCAAGTCAACTAAACGTGCTCTGTATTTTTCTTCCTCAGGCTTGAATTTATCTGTCTCTGTAAAAAAAATATCAGACATCTACCATCTGTCTAAAAGTCTCATCCAAAAACTAATTTATTTCCTGCAATGAGTACAAATGCTGATCTTCTGAGTCAAGATCAGAAAAAAAAAACAATCAGAAAAAGGATTTCCATCCCCCATTTGTGCATCTCAGCCTATCTGTTCTAGTTCTGGCTCACAATTTTGCTTTACCACTCTGCATGTCTATGCATGTAGTAATATTGATGTTCTTCATAGTCACCACCAACACTGCTCCTTACAGCCACAGAACCACCATTATCAGTAGTCTCGGCCTTAGCATCGGTATTATCATCACAAGAACATCAAAATAACATCAAAATACATTCCCTACAGCTACAAAGAATAGATAATTCTGGAATTATAAGCACACTTATATTCCTTATCATTATCAACATTCACCACAACACCATCAGCACGCATTATAACTGAAGCACCAGCAGTACAATCAATAACTACAGCACGATCAGCATTTCTAGAACCACAGCACCTTCAGCATTTCATATAAACATAGCACCACCAACACTCTCCACAACCAGACCACCTCCAGTCTAGTCAGGCCACTACTAGCAGTGCTTCCATTCCCCAAGCACATTTAAAGCATGTCATGCTGTTTATACTAGCATACACCAAGTTTGATTTACCGTCATAATTTATTGTAAATTAAATGTCTTGAGGCTGGTTAATTCAGAAAAAAATGAGCATACACAACACCTTCTGAGGGAGGAGTCCTTACAGCGGGCAGAGAAAGTGAGGTGGCCATTTAGAGGGGAGGACCGGAACTTGAGCCTTGCAAACAGGGAGCCTATTCAAGGAAACTTATGACATGCTGATTTGTTTCTTTTTAAGTTTAATTAAACTTTTCTTTAACTGGGGAGTTACGTGGGATCACCAAGCAAGATAACTGCACTATAAGGTAGCCCTGACAACCCACCAATAAATTTACTTATTTGAGCTATTTTATTTTTGTTTTATTATTTTTTTTATTATTATTTTTATTTTATATTGTTTTATATTTTTTATATTTTATATTTTGAGCAGTTTATTTACTCCACAACACAGAAACAAATATTGCGTGCCTGATGAGAGACCGAGACCGTGATATATTAGATAAATAGATATATATATTTTCAAGTAGTTGTCAGATGTCAACAGTTTTGAAATGTTTCAAGCCTACCTAGCAAATCACATGGCCACGAGGAAAAGCCAGACTGGAAACAGCACCTCTCCACAAAAACAGACAAGTCAAAATTCAATACCATTCAACCCCTTTTTCTGAAGAGTATGATGGAGGGTGCAGGGGTGGATCACCATAACACAGCACTACCTCTCAAACAGACCACAGAATGGGTGTCTGAAGAACTTTAAATCGAACACAATCTTGTGCAGCACTGGGGTCCCCTCAAGGAACTGTCCTGGCTCCAAATTCTCAGATGATTGTTGGTTACATTCTGAATTATGATGATGATAGCGAGTACAGGGAACTCACTAAAAGCTTCATGGACTGATGCCAGCAAAACCAAACCAAGCCTCCAGATTAATATGGGTAAAACCAAAGAGCTGGTGGTGAAAGTCTACTAAAGTGTTTGCGATCTTGTCTGACGGCCGCCACCCAGGGTACCTTCCCTTCCTGCTTATTCACCGCTACTTTCTGTCCTCTTCCTCTCCACTTCTCCTTTCCTCTGGGTGGTGCTGCCCTCGCTTTTTATTTTCCACATAGTCCGCTTTCCGGCTTTTCTTCCTGGCCAGTTAGTGAATGTGTTCATGTTTATTTCTCTGCCATAGTCAAGTCATACTTGTGATGTTTGTCTTTTCCTTGTGTCTATTACTTGTGTTACTTGAGTGTTTGTTGCTGTTTCCTGGTTGTTTCACCACTCAGTATATACACCTTATTGCTGTGTAGTTGATATGTTAAACATGTTTGCGTTTACATCCACCTCTCCTTCTAACAATGTGTTACCCCAGCGTTTGTGACAAATAAACTGGACTGGACAGACAAAACACAGGCATTGTACGAGAAAGGTCAAAGCAGACTTCATCTGCTAAGGAGACTCCTAATAACACTCTTTGATACTGTGGTGGCATCAGTCATTTTTTATGGAGCTGTCTGCTGGGGAAGCAGTATCTCGTCCTCTGACAGGAAGAAGCTGGAGAATCTGATGATGAAGACTAATTCTGTCTTGGGCTGTGTACTTGATTCAGTGGTTGGGGAAAGAAAGATGAGGGCAAAGCAAATCTTCCATTATGGAGAACCCCTCCGACCCACAGCACCTTCAGTGACAGACTCCTCAGATATACCTCAGCTCTTTCCTTCCTACTCTGGTCAGGATGAACAATCAACATCTTACCTAGCAGATCACTTGTACCTGTCACAGCAATACATACTGTATTACAAACAGTATCAGCCATCCTCTGCACAATATGTTATGTGCAATAACAATTTTACATTTGTGTATTGTGTATATTATTATAGACCATGTTAGACCGTATATGTTTATACCGTAATTCTATCTGTTCCCATAACACAACAAATTTCCCCTTGTGGGATAATAAAAGGTTATATTACCTTACCTTATCTTATCTTTTCTTTTTTTATCTTATTCAATCATGGAAAGTCAGGAACCCGACCAGAGCAGCTTGCTGGTGGAAATTATTGAGATTAACTCTACACTGCGAGGAGTGCCTGCTGACTACTGCCTGCAAATATAAAAAATACACAAACGATTTGTCTAAAATTGATTATGTTACAATGCTTACAATAGATGAGTGAAAATATAAAGTTTTAAAAATATAAAAAACAAACTTTGAATTGTGTTAATGATCTTTAAAACAGGAGTCGGCGGAATAATGTGTGGCTAATTGGGCATGGAAACCAGCTAAATGATTTGCTGTGTACAAGTATTTGGTATTGCACTGGAGTCAGAGTTCGAAATAGAGTCAACACATCGCACGCTAGTGCCACGACCAGCTGAGGATCAACCATCAAGGCTTACATTAGATTTTGCACACTTTGGTGAGGGAGAAAGTGCTAAAGAGTGTCCAGAGAAAGAATAGATATTAAGTGGGGCGGATGTAAGCTCTCCTTTTTCCCTGACATGTCAAGGGCAAGGCTTTTACAGTAGCTTGCTCCAACGACAAGTACACAATTGCCAATCCAGCATCCTTGTGATTTTCATGGTAAGGAAAGAACAAATGCACTTCTAGTGCAGAGGTTTAGCATTTATTAAGGAGCATTGTATCACTAAAGACTGAAGAGACAAACCATATGACAAAAGTGGAGCATTTTGTTAAGGTATGGCAACACGCTGACCAAAATGATTAGTTTTGAGTGTTGCTCAGATATAGTTTCTCCCATGCTTTTTTATTGGGTTCTGTTTGGTTTGTTTGTTTCAGTTTGTTATTATTTCATTTTTTTAATGTTTGATGCAGTGTCTTAGTTGGTCTAAGCCATGCAGGGCATTTGAGCTCAAGCACGTTTGAGCATACTTCAGAAACTAAATTTCTAATTCATTATTTAAAAACGATACAAACAGTTTCTGGAATTTTAAAAGATTCTGTCTCTCTATGTTGGTGTACAATTACAGACCTTTCCGTTCATTGTAGATGTGAGAAATTTCAAAATTGGCAGTGTATCAAGTATTTATTTTCTCCACTGTATATAATAGGAAATCTGAGTATGCACTTTTCAGGATGAGAATCAATTTCTATGAAGGAGGAGAACGAGCGTAGCTTGGCAAATAAAGCAGAAGAATACAAGTAACATTATTCCAGTTCTAAACAATGGGAACACTCTGGTATCCACTTCAAAGGAAATAAACTCTGCAATTTAACAGTTTTACACGCATCTGTACATCATCTAATCATGACTCAATTGAAAATTGAGCAATTGAAACATTTATTCACTAACAGATTTTGCTCTTTAGAACTCCCCGATTACGAAAGAGGATGTTTGATCTGCCATAGCCTCTATAAAAGCATGAAAATCACCAGGTATTGATG
>JAYJMA010000002.1:4827101-4841043 GCA_036873895.1 Parotocinclus cabessadecuia
TGTTTAAAGTTCATAACAATAACGGCTTTCTTACCCATCCTACCCAGTCCTGTACACACACACAAACAAACACACACACACACACACACACACACACACACACACACAGTAAATGCCAGGGTCATATTTTAATAGGCCACAACCCTGACCAGAAGAAGTAAATCTGGACTTAACTGGACTTGAATGTACATCAGTACCTGTGATAAGCGGCTGCCAGCCAATGGACGTCTTAGGAACTACAGAAAGCATATAATTATTTTTTTACATGAATCTGTTACATGACTAAATACTTTACAATTTCGTGTGTGGGCTGTTTTAGTTTGACTTTGTGTGTGGGTGACTGTTATTAAATCTCTCCCGGGGATACTGAAATGGTCTGCATCTAAATTGGTAAATGGTCTTACACTTTTCTCTCTTCCTTTTCCCTATCCTTGTCCCGGTCTTCTCACTTTCTCACTATGTTTGAAGGAGCTGAAAGGCAATATGGAGGCAGAATAAAAATAGCATAAGAGGAGCCAGGCAGCAGCAGCTGGTATGCATCGTGTGTGTGAGAGAGAATAGAGACACGAAAGAGACTGCATGTGCACTTGTGCTGATTCATGCATACTATATTCCTGAAGGCTGTGGCTGGGTCTTTTGGGTTTTTGGTAGACATTTGCCGGAGTAGGATACTATACAGCATCTGCTTCAAGACAGCCAAAATTGAAATACTGTAAATATATTGGGTTGGCATGGTGGCACAGTGCTGTCGCCTCTTATCATCAGAGATCCCAGTTTGATTCCTGGCCCAGACTCCATCTATGGGGAGTTTGCATGCTCAAACTTTGTCTGCATGAGGTTATTTACGTATTCCGGTTGACTCTCATATTCCCAAGATGTGTATGGTCATTTGTTGTCTCTTAAATGTGACAGTGTAAGTGACTACAATGCATTGGTTCCCTTTCTGTGGTTGGTTCCTGTCCAGCTCCCTACAGCCCTGAACTGTATTAAACAAGAATAAAAATTAATGAATGATGAGTTAATAACTTTCTGATACCTCTTTTTCACAGCAGTGCAAAATAAAACAAATTCCTTCCAAGAACTACTTAATTATACCTGTGATACCGTAGGTGTTCCTCCAAGCAGCAGCCAGTAGTAAAACATTTAGCCAACCAGTAATTCACCACTTTCAGTTGGCAAGCATGCTACTGACACTGCGAAGTGAGTAAATCACAAAGTGCTCTCATTAGTGTAATAACCTCAATAGTGATAGTGAGATAGCCCGTATACAAAATCTATGGATGAAAGGGAAAAATGCTAATGGCTTTGCAAGGAAGAAGTATATTATACATTGCTGGAGAAATACGAGTGGCTGGTCTTTTAAAGTACTTTAAGTCTTTATTAGTAGTATTTTTATTATGCTATATTATATTACTTTCTTATTACAGGCTTGGCAGTAAAGCATATACATTTAAAGTATTTATCTTGTGTTTATATACCCAGTTGCAGCCAAAGGTCCAACAGTCTGTGAGCTCTAGGGAAAATGCTTGTTTGGATCTTTGTGGAGAAGGATTCCTACTGCACCAGAATAATAATCCAAAACACACTTCAAAGTTCTTCTAAAAACTGTGTGGAGAAGATGAATTATTGCTGACTGTCATTGACTTTCTTCCATGGTCACCTGAAATAAAACCAATCATGCATATATAAGGGCACATGAAGAGAGAGATAGCCAAAGTCACATATCACATATGCGATCTGCAATGTTGTGAAATCATGCTGGGATAACTTGGATCATAATAAACAATGCTTTCTGAAATACCCTTTCACTTTTTTCTGTTATGTTGTGGCCTTGTGTTAATATAAAACAAATGTCCCTCATAATTCTGCCCTAAATACTCCAGATTTCTTTTAGAAATGCACAAATTTCTTATGAACATAAGAATTCAGATCCTTTGCTATGACACTTGAAATTTAGCCCTTGGTGCCTCCCATTTCTCTTGCTCATCTTGGATATGTTCCTACACTTTGATTTTTTTGATTGGACATGGTAAGGTATCACACCTGACAATGCATATCCGGGCAAAAACCAAAACATGAGGAGGCATTGTCTGTAGACCTCAGATACAGTATTGTGTGAAGCCACAAATCTGAAGAAGGCTACAAAAACTCTGCTACCCTGAAAGTTCCCAAGTAAAAATCACCTAATAGTATTGCATAATATACTAGTATTCTGTATTGTAATATTGCTTTATTGTTGTATTTATGGATATTAATTTGCCATTTTACTAGTGCAAGCCGACGAATGGTATACCACATAATACGTTTACAATTGCATAGGTGAGAGGGGACCATGTCATCTTATTGCACATGTGCTAAGAAAAAAAATAATGGGACAAATTTAGTAATAGAACTAATGGCAATTCCACTGGCCATTACAGTAAAGACTGTTTAGAGAAGCAGGGTAGTTTCGTAGGAGTTTGTGATCAGTGGGAATTTTATCCCATTTCATCATACAGACTCTTCTAATCTAATCTTCTGGGAGGTTGCTGGATTTCTTTACATGGCACTTTCTTTCATGACATTTCTATTGAATTAAGGTCAGGAAAGATTCAAAAGAGCTATAGAGCTATATATTACTACATGACCCCACTTTGTCTTGATCTTCAATTATAGATATATATTCTGACTTCATCCATTGTGATAAGTCATACTTGCCCAGATGCAACAAAATTTGATATGCAAACTTACAGCATGGTAGTTTCCTACGAGATTGTGATCAGTGTGAAATATTGAGTTTTGAAATTGTGTTCCAATGTAATACTACCTCATATTACTAGTACCATGTCTAGAATCAAAATATAATTGTTTATTAGGGCTTAAGTCTATATCACTGCTATAATATCTGTAAAATGTTCCTGTTCCATCTTACAAGTTAATTATTGCTATATGAGAGCAAAATGTTCCGTAAATAAACAATTAATAGAAATGGTTAATACAAAAAAGTTGAAATGTCATCTTAATATCACAATAATCTTATCATTCTTTATTTTGTATTTGAATATCAATCTGTTAACAAACTTCTGACCCTCCCTATTAGCATAAAACTTTATTTAATATATCTGTTTTTGATTTTTAGAAAAAAGAATGGCTGTGTCTTAACTGTCAAACCCAGCGACTAATGTCTGGAACTCTTGATGACTCCCCACTTCCTACTCCTTTTCCATCGCCAAAACACCAACCAATGGGCTCACCTCGCCATCAAGTACTGCCCAGTCAACAACCACCTCAGCAGCCACCCTTTCAGAAAGTCTCCGGTAAACAGCAACAAGGCCCCATGGCAATGCCTTCACCGCAGAAGTCTTCAGCAGTTCAAGAGACCGCACCCATTTCATCCAAACTGGCAGGAGAAACTAAACCCATCTCACAGTCCTCTTCTGCTGTTACTACTAGTACTACATCTATCAGTGAAACACAGATAAAGGATAAGGGTTCATCCAAACTAAGTAATGAGACAGAGCACGTCTCAGTGGTCATTGTGGAAACTAAACCTCTTCATAAAAAAACAGCAGAACCCATAAAATCAGTCACTTCGGGACATGACGAAAAAAGGGACTCGCAAAGGTCCAGATACTATACTGAGGTAATCTCCTGTGCAGAGTTATATTTGAAAACTGTCTAGTTTTTATTGAATTGCAGTAATATTACACATATTTAAGCAAAAATAACACCCGTTTATTATTTTAATTTTGCAGATAAAGCCAGAGCTGTGATATCATTACATTCATAAAATGAATTAATTTTAATTCCTTTTTTTCAAACGCATTCTAATTAGACGCTCAAACTTAAATGTAAAGCCAGAATCAAACTAACTGTAGTATTCTTTAACCATTTTCTTAGAATGTTGGTTTTGCCTAGGGACATTATATTACTAAATTACCAACTTCATAAACATACAGTATATCCTGATATTTTGTGGAGTAATTCAGAATTCATCGTTCCATCCATTGAATAAAGTTTCCAGATGCAACAAAACAGACAAAAACCACAATACTAACACCACCATATTGCAAATATGGGATGAGGTTCTTATTTTGCAATGCTCTGTTTTGCTTTCTATAGATATAATGCCTTTCATTTAAACCAAAAACCTTAAGTTGGTCTGAAACGTCAACATGAAATATTTTGACAATAGACTTCTGGATTGTCCAAGTGCCACATGATAGGCAACAGTATTCCTTTTAGAGAGCAATGGCTTTCCCTGTTTGGATTGGTGAAGCCTAAACACCTTAGGAATGGTTTTGTAATCTTCATAAATAAATATTTTCAATCAGAATGCTTTTTTGTTTATTATATGATACACGTTTAAAAATGCATCAATGATGCATTTCATTTAGCCATAAGTAAAAACATCAGACTTTATTTTACATTCAGTTTACTTTAATGAACTGCTAATCTACTTTTACCTCTCGCAGATATGTTATATTGGACCATTTTCATCAATAATTAAATAACCAAAGTTTTTGTCTCATTTGTTCAACTAGATTATCTTTATTTAGTTTTAGGACTTGTGTCTGATAATGTTTATATTTGTGCAGAAATATAGAAAATTATAAAGGGTTGATAACACCATTGTGTTTACTCCACTTGCTGTAAATTTGTCACCTTTGACTAAAAGCCTAATTTATATGATTCTTCTGTTATGTCTTAGGAAACAAGCAAAACTAGCAGTACCAATGACCTATCGCGGAGCCCACAGAGTTTAAGTGATACAGGCTACTCTTCAGATGGTATATCAAGCTCACACAGTGAGATTACTGGGCTTGTCCAGGAGGAAGAGATCAAGTTAAGTGAGAGGGGTATTTCTGGTCCCCTTACAACACCAAGCCCCTCTGAGATAACTAAACTAGAGTGCTCTATGCGCCCTCTGCTTGAGTCAAAGGTGTACTCTGAAGGAAATAGAACATGGGATAAGGAGCGTAGTAGAGACAAAAAGCACAGATCCCATTCACTGTCAATCAGTCCAGAAGAATATGACTCCGATGAAGATCTAGAGGATATCCTGGAAGAGGAAGAGGGCCCAGCAGACTGGGAGGCCAAGCGCGAGATCAGAGCAATGACTGACACGAATGAAGAAAAGAAAAAGAAAAAGATTGATCCTTCTGAGATCACTGATGAAGAGTTTATGAGGAAGCAGATCATGGAAATGAGTGCAGATGAAGAAATTGAGGATGAAGAAGAGATGGAGGAGGAAGAAGATGATGAAGATGAAGGTTACAGTTACCCAAAGCCAAAAAAGATACACAAGCACATCAGTGACTCAGGGAAAGAAAAACGCCGCCTGACACACCATTCAATTAGCTTTGAGGAGGACAGTAAAACAAAAAGTGAAATCTATAAAGGATCCGCTGAAGAGGGAGAGGAGGACATACTTGGTTCACAAGGAGGTTTACGAAGATTTAAGACCATAGAGCTAAACAACACTAACAGCTACAGCCGAGACATGGAACTAGGCAATGAAAATGACTTGAGCCTGGACAGAGAGCCTGAGCTTGAGATGGAAAGCCTTACAGGTTCCCCTGAGGAGCGCTCAAGAGGAGAGTATTCCTCCACCCTTCCACCCACCACCTCCAGCTACAACTCAGGTACATCTCCTACTTCTGTTTCCTCAATGGAAGATGACAGTGACAGTAGTCCCAGCAGGAGACAGCGCCTTGAAGAAGCTAAGCAACAGAGAAAAGCCAGACATCGATCACATGGCCCACTCCTTCCCACTATAGAGGACTCCTCTGAGGAGGATGAGCTAAGAGAGGAAGAGGAACTCCTGAGAGAGCAAGAAAAAATGCGAGAAGTGGAGCAACAGAGAATCAGAAGTACCGCACGAAAAACAAAACGAGATAAAGAAGAGTTGAGGGCACAGAGACGTAGGGAAAGGTCCAAGACTCCACCCAGCAACTTATCCCCTATTGAAGATGCCTCCCCAACAGAGGAACTAAGACAAGCTGCTGAAATGGAGGAACTCCATCGGTCTTCGTGCTCAGAATACTCACCATCGATTGACTCAGAAGCTGAGGGCTTTGAAATGTCATCTAAGCTCTACAAGTCTGGCAGTGAATACAATCTGCCAACATTCATGTCACTTTATTCTCCCACTGAAAAGTTAGAGACCACATCATGTACTACTATTACAACTACCTCATCAAGTGGCAAACCTTTAAAGAGTGCAGAGGAAGTTTATGAAGAAATGATGAGGAAAGCAGAAATGTTACAAAAACAACAGAAGCAGCAGCAACAACAGCAGTTTTGTTCAACGCAGTCATATGGCACTACTGCCTACCAGGAAGAGGACAGACAAAATGGACAGCAGTACGATGATGACGATGATGATGATGATGAGTATGAATATATTGACCAAGATGATACAGGCTATGAAAATGACGAGGCAAGCGATATATATGAAGAAATTCGTCAGACCTCACAAAATATTACCAAGCAGCTGGATGATCAAGTGGAAATGGATTTGTCTTTTGCAGATAAACAACTATTAGACACTGGATCAGCTTTTGCTAAACTACTAGAGCAGAGCAATGCCCTCTTAACACCTGGTACGAGTCCAACTCAAATCTCAGCCCCAGTGTCGTTTTCTGAAACAGTCACAGGACGAATTCCTGATGTTAAAGTAACTCAACACTTTTCCAAAGACAGCCATAAGGATCGACTCAGAAGCCATACTGGCATAAACATCATCACACCTGTAACTGCTGCTACCACTATTACTGCTTATGGAATATATACCAGGGATGTTGCCACTGCCCCACAAACCACTACCAGTCAAACAACAACGCAGCCCACCCTGTATGGTCGCCAGACAAGCAACATTGTCCGGACCACCTCCAGTATTTCAAGTGTGTCCAGCAAGATAGCCGAAATCACTCAGGCATACAGTCAGCGAGAAGGAAGGAGAACATCAGACAGTAGAATCCAAATGAGGGATGGTGCAGTGCCACCGGAGTCACTAGGTGATCCTCGCTGCCCTAAAGCCTATGCATACTACAAAGGGAGTCCACCACTTTCACCTACTTCACCTTCTACTCATAGTCCATCCCGCTCTCCTTCCAGGAAAACAGCTGAACTTTCAACTCAGACGTTCAACCCATCTGAAAGTTCTGGCCCTACATCTCCTGTTATGGCACAGGCCACTCAGACACATCATAGAACAATTTCACCTCATCTCTCTAGACAGCAGTCTTCTCAGGATGGTACTTTAATGATGATCAGTATTGGCTCAGAACCCACCAGCCCACCAAAACCTGTCACTGTTAACACTGCCACTTCTCCCTTGTCCTCACCAACCATGTTTAGCCACCAGGCAACATTTGATGCTTATTCACCACCTGTCAGTCCTCCTGACACACCCCCACATCAACAGTCACCTCGGTACAGTTACTATAGAAGCCCCAAAGTGGAGAGAGTTAATGTAGGGACAAGCATGGTAACTGCTTCTAGCAATTATACTCGTGGATCACTGTCAATGGAAAACATATCTTTGTGTCATATTTCTACTGTCCCTGGAACATCAAGAGTTGAACAAGGTCAGAAGATACAGAGTGCAAGTGTGACAGACCTGAGGACTGCTATTAGGTCATCTCCACTTATAATGGCAGATAAAGGAATGGATATAAATTCCCTGGCCATGAAGTCACGAAGGTACTCAGGCACTGCTGAAGGGAGCCAAGGCGGGGGAATTTGCCATTCCACAGCCATCCAGCCACTTATCATGAACTTGAATGCCCAGGAACAACCACATGTGGTTGTTTCGACAGCTACAACTGTCAGTGTAACTGTTGCTGCCTCAATGTTCATATCTCAGCCTAAGCATCCTGTGGTATATGGCGATCCCCTACAAACCAAAGCTGACTTGGGACAAGGCATGGGAACACTTGTATGCCTTGTACAGAACAAGCAACCACCAATTGACCCAGCTATACCAAATATTGATGCCAAGCTAGAAGACCTGAGTATCCAGCAGAAGCAACTACTTAGACAACAACAAAAGCTACAGCAACAACAGCAGCTCCTAGAGCAGCAACTTCAGCAGCATCAACAACTTCATCAACAGCAGGCTTCCTCTTTTACAAAGCATACCGTATCCAATCAGCCACCACTATTAAAGAAAGATCTGTTAGTCAGCCAGACAAGCACTGCCTCTGTGGTCAGTGCAATATCCCCATCGGTGACACCCGAGATGTATAATATTGACGGTCCCCTGGGATTGAGGAGTATGCCTCCAGCACCTGGTGCTGTAAACATGACAAATGTCCAGCCTCATATTATGATGGTCCAGATAGATGGGACTGCACAAGGACCTCCTCTGACCCAGTTGATCAAACCAGAGGATGGGCAAGATACTGTGGATCTAACTGCACATATCAAGACAGAGAATCAATTGGCTTGCTGTGATGTAGTTTATAACTTGCCCTTCGGTGGTAGCTGTGTGGGTGGTCCATTTTCGCAAAAGCCAACAGCAGATAGCACGTCAAATGTAATTAAGCCACCAAGACCCCCTTCAGCACCACCACAACTCTATGAACCTATAGAGTCAAAGCAAGAGAGAGGACCATATCAAGATTATTCCTTAAAATCATATACACTGCCTTTCCCTGGTCGGCTGCAACCATCCTTTTCTGAGACCAACCTTGCAGAAGCAGAGCTGCAGCACTATCCTCCAAAGCCTGATTGTCAATTACAGTCATCTGGAGAATTAGCCATGGATTTAAGCTCGCAGGGGCATGGTTACGAAGGAGGATTTCTTGGGTTGGGAGTTCAGTATGGCTCGTACACAGACCTTCGACAGGGTGATGTAACAGCTCCTCCACCACCTATGCGGAGGTACAGCTCCTTGTCCAATATTAGTTCTGATTATGGATACTCTTCCCGTGACATTGCTGGTTTCCAGGAGTCTAACCTTGCCCAATATAGTGCCAGTACTGCTAGAGAGATTAGTCGAATGTGTGCTGCCCTTAATTCTATGGATAGATATGGCAGTAATCCTGATCTATTACAGTTAGGAACTGGTCGAGGAGTTGGTCTACCTGGTAGAATGAATTTTCAGCAGGGAGTTAGACCCAGCTTTATGTATGGTGCTGATGGGAAGCCTCTTTCCCAAGCCCTTACAAGCCTCATCAATGCAAGACAAGCAAGTCTTAGAGCCATGTATCCATCAGCTATTAGGGCAGCTGATGGCATGATCTACTCAACTATTAATACACCTATTGCATCCACTGTGCCAATAACAACTCAGCCTGCTTCTGTGCTCCATCCATTATTAAGAGGTGTGTACAGACCATACCTTACACCAAATATGACACCAGTACCACTGGCCAGTCTTACCAGATTGCCTGTAGCCCCCAGGATACCTGTAACGGGACAGGCACCTTTTCATTTCCCAACACCTAGCCACCTTCCTCTTACAACCTCTACCACTGAGATAAATTCAGTTACAATTACAACAGAGCAAGAAGCACCTCTTTATCTTGGAAAGTCTTCAGTAAGCTCTTCTGAGGCTGGGACATCTGCAGCACCAACTGAACCTTCTGCTGTACAGAGTGGCTCAACACAAATTGTTTTACCCTCAAGCCAAACTCAATCTCAACAGCAGCCATTAAACCTTTCTCAACCCCACCTGCACACACAACTTCCTTCTCAGCCATTAGCTCTACAGTCTCAGCTTCCAATAAACTCAGTTTCAACCCAGCCACCTCCTCCAACACAGCCAGCAACAACCACCGCAACTCTAGCTGGGACTCTACAAGAAAAGCAGGTTGAAGAGGAAAAACTGCACCGTCAACAAGAACAGTTATTGCAGTTAGAAAGAGAGAGAATAGAGCTGGAGAAATTTAGGCAGCTGAGACTTCAGGAGGAGCTGGAGAGGGAACGTGCAGAATTGCAGCGGCACAGAGAAAAAGAGCATATTCTAGTGCAAAGGGAAATTCAGGAGTTGCAGAATATTAAGCAGCACGTTTTGCAGCAACAACAGGCTGAAAGGGAAAGTCAGCTTGTCATACAAAGGGAACAACTTGCTCAGCAGAGACAGCAGCTTGACCAGATACAGTCACTGCAACAACAGCTGCAGCAGCATCTAGAGGAGCAAAAAAGACAAAAGACTGCAGCCGCAGCCGGAACTACTACTCAACTTATCTGTGACCAAACAGGCAGAATTATTCCGTCACAAGACCTGGCTTCAGATATGCAATATGGCGATATTCAAGTGTCTTCCAGGTCTCTGCCTAACTCTTCGTCGGAAATGTGCTTGAGGAATAGCGAGACTCAAGCAGATCATAGGTCTATGCGCAAACAAAGATCAATGCCCCGTCTACAGGATGGTGTTGAAGGAGAGGTTACAATGTTCCCTTTGCCTGGTAGAATTATAAATAGCAGTGTGCAAACAGATGATGAAGATGAAGGGGAAAGATATTTAATGTCTAGAAGAAGAAGGACTAGGCGAAGTGTTGATTGCAGTGTACAGACAGATGATGATGAAGATAAGGCAGAGTGGGAGCAACCTGTCAGACGGAGGCGTTCACGCTTCTCCAGGCACTCCGAACCTGGTGCTGATACTAAGTCTGAAACTTCAACAACAGGTGCCAAAGTTGCATCCTCCAGTATTGCCATCCAGACCATTCAGGACTGCTCTTGCCAAACTGAGACAGATCAGTTAGGGAAACTCTCCCCAGCGATACATGTTACTGTTCCAGACCCCAACAAAGTGGAAATTGTCCACTATATTTCTGGACCAGAGAGAACTCAAAAGGGACAAAGCTTAGCTTGTCAGACTGACCCTGAATCTCAGTCTCAAGGTGTAGTGGTCCCACAAATTAATGTCGCCACTACGATTACTCCATATTCCAATAATGCACAACTTGTGGGCTCAGCAGATCCACTATGCTCTCGTCAACAGAGCCTTTTAAAGTTTGAGAGACGGAAACCGGATCCTTTGGACATTGGGTACCAGCAGCATCATCTGCACAACGAGTCGTTGTCCAGTGTGATTCGGCAACCACCCAAATCTCCTCAGGTGCTGTATTCTCCTGTATCTCCTCTATCTTCACCACATCGTATTGTAGAGACATCATTTTCATCTAGTGAGAAACTGAATAAAGCCCATGTCACTCCGCAGCAAAAGTCGTATACAGCTGAGTCACCACAGAGACACCAGAGTCTGCCCCGGCCAATGAAGAATGTCCAGCGATCCTTGTCCGATCCCAAGCCCCTCAGCCCCACAACTGATGAGCAAACCAAAGCCCGGATATCCCTTTATCAGCAACAAGCACTTCAAAGTCAGGTATGGGCAGACATTCAATCTGTATTCATGTAAATGAAAAAAAAAACATACAGAAAGTTTGCTAAGGTAATGCAGCAGTGCGCGGAAATGTTGGGTACTTACAGTATCTTGTTATATGTTGTTGTTATATAGTTATATGTAAGTTTGACATCTTAAATTAGACCCTAAACTAGCAATTGCTAGGATTGTAAGATACGTCAACACTGTCAATGCTCAGTTAACAAATAATAAACAGTTTAAAAAAGTTAAAATGTAATTAACCCAACAAAATGATTATTTAACACTCACAACTTTCCTGTGTTGTAAGCCAATCTGGATAAGTATGTCTGGCAAATGACTAGGGTTAGTGTTAATAGGGTTAGTTAAATTAAACTTTTGACCATTGTTTAGTGACCATTTATTCATTCATTTACTTTCTTATCCACTTAATTCTGAACAGGGTAGCGAGAGAGCCAGTGTCTAACTGGCGGCATAGGGTGCAAGGCAGGAACAATCCTAAACAGGGGGCAAATTCATCATAGGAATCATAAACTCACATACTAAAAGCACTTTATAGACACCAACTAACCTAACATGCATCTCTTTGGACTGTGGGAAGAAACCGGACTCAGTCACAGAAATGATTCAATTCAAATTTATTTATATAGCGGTTTTTACAAAGGAGCATTGTCTCAAAGCAACTTTACAATATTATATTATCTTAAAGGCCAATCCCAAATTGAGCAAGCCTTTGGTAACAGTGGAAAGGAAAAACTCCCTGAAAGTAGTAGGAAGAAACCTTGGGAGGACCAAGACTCAACAGGGGACCCATCCTCCATAGGTGGCCTAAATGTTCATTAAATAAATAAAGTAAATTAAGTTATAGCACAATTAAATAAATAATATCATTTAAATATATCAATAATACATCAATAATAAAATTTAAATTAGTAATAAAATTAATTAAAAAACAAAATCGATTATAAAATGAGTGGGAAGTCCTTGGAAGCACATCGTCTTCTAATGACCAAACGATGGAGGGAGTTAATAAGTGTGTGGTGCTGGAACTAGTACTGGAACATCGGCTCTAAAAGAAAAGAGAAACTGTAGTTACTTATGGGTTAGAAGCACATAGTTGAATATGCATTACTGATGCAGCACTAACTATAGCAGCATAACTAAAGGGAGATAACCAGAAGTTAAGAGGCAAGAGCCAACCTGAGCCATTTGTCATAGTCTAAACCTAACTAAAAGCCTGACTAAATAAGAATGTCTTTAGCCTAGACTTAAAAATTTGGAGTGTGTCTGAATCTCTGACTAAAGTGGGAGTTTATTCCATAGCTGGGGGGCCAAATATGAGAAAGTTTTTCCCCCTGCAGTGACTTTTTTAATTGTAGGAACTGATTCACTGATTCAAGCACTGACTTGGTGAATGAAAGGATTTTCAGTCATTATCAAATGATTCACTGATTAAACACTGACTCACTAATTACTAAAGTCTAGAAATATTGTAGCATGACCACATGATTCACTGATCCAGTGACTAATTAACTGGTTAAAGTGGAAATGACTCTCAATCAAGACCTAATTCAAACATTGGCACACTGTGTGCAAGAAGAGAACATGTGAGTCATGGAAAAATGATTCATTTATTCAATCACTGGCTCACTAACCAAATGTGGAGTGAATCTAATCTGTTACTAAATGATCTACTGATTTAAATATTAATGAAATGAAAAAAAAATTAAAACAAAACAGAGTCTTGAGCAGAATAAGGGTTAGGGTGAGTCAGGGCCCAAATGATTCACTGATTCATATGCTGACCTGAACTTAACACAAGGAAACAAACGTATTTTATGTAATTTTAATGAATACATTGAAACATCTTCGATTTTGGATTTTTGTTCAGATCTGTCCATATCGTTACCCCATGCTTTTGTTAGGTCTCAGAACATTATTGTTAATAGTTTATGTGCAGAAATAAACAGGTGGTGCCAAAACTTTTGCATAACCCTTTATCAGCTGATGCAGGATAGTCCTGTGTTTCTCTACTGCAAAAATTATTGTTTTGCTTTTTTGCTGTCCGGAAAGAAACTGAAGTCAAAGGTTAAAGATCAGGAGAAAGCTTGTAGAGTTTGCAGAGTTTCCACTCAGTGCCTCTTTATCACAGCTTTCAGCTCTCTGGAACAGGAAGTTCCTCTGTGGGGGTTAAGTGTGGGTACTGCCAGTTCTTCCTAACAGGAAGTGACACTTCAGGATGATTATGGAAGACTGTACTCAGTATTTCCAGTGATATAATGATTTTTTTTTTCAGGATCACCATGATATGCTTCTGGAGATCGAAAGGGACAAAGCCATCACTGATAAGGTTATTCTGATTCAAAAAGTCGTCAGAGGATTCAAGGACAGGTACGAATAGGCATGTATTCAAAAACTGGGTAGTTTTCATATTAAAGAGATACCAAACTATGTTTAAATTTGGTTGACTCGGTGGGTAGCACCGCCGCCTCACAGCAAGAAGGTCCTAGGTTCAATCCCAGGGTGGAGCGGCCTTGGTCCTTTCTGTGTGGAGTCTGCATGTCCTCACTGTGTCTGCGTGGGTTTACTCCGGGTACTCTGGTTTCCTCACACAGTCCAAAGACA
>JAYJMA010000002.1:4847737-4858959 GCA_036873895.1 Parotocinclus cabessadecuia
GGTGGCAGGAGCGCCACCCGCAGGCCAGGAGGAAAAGGTGACGGAACTAAGGAGAAGACGCTAGAAGGGGAGGTGCCATGGGTGACGGCTGTCCGATAAGATCGCCCATGCGATCTCATCGTGACAGGCTCGGCTGTGGCCAACTGTGTCATAGAGGCATGCCTAGCAGTCAACGATCTCTGATCAAGAGGTACATTTCCAAAGAGAAGCCTCTGAGAGCCTTTTTATAGGAAAGTGGGGGAAATTAATTTTATTCAGTTATCCAGTTAGGAGTCCTACCTCGCGCAGCCGTGCGAGTCGCAGATTATATTCCGTGGTTGATTGTCGATGTGATGACGAACACCCGGAGGTCCCGTTACTTAAGTGAGGGTCTTAGTGTTGTTCGGCCTCATGTCATCATACGCAGTACGCTTTTTTCTCACTCACGTAGATGCTGTAGGTGCCATTCCCACTCGGGACGCACCAGCGTTGCATGTTTTTGCCTTTTTTGTGTTTTGTATTTTGGATAGCCTTCTGCTCTACCTTTTTGGTTATCCCTAGTTATTATTAAACATGGTTCGATACCCATTCCTGCATCCTTGGGTCCTCCCTCCTATTTCGTAACAGAACAATTCCCTTTAGTGACCCAGTACAACTGCTTTTGACAGAACTGCGCGGTGAGTATATGATCAATCCGACATTTCTATCTGGGTGTGTTTGTTTTGTCAATGTATGTAATAGTGGATCTTATATATTTCATCCAATTATTACATTAGTACCACTAGTACCATTAGTAGTATATTGATTTAATTTTCTTTGATTAAGAAGAAACGAATACTGCCTTTTAAATAATACAATAATTTTTAGCATTTGTTTCTATAATAGTTCCCTATATATATATTGTTCCCTAATATCAAAATTTCTGTTTTTCTCGTGCTTTTAGCCAACCAGAACTGGAATCACAGGACTGCATTTACCCTAAACCCGGTTACATGATCCATGAGGCTTTCCTTCACAGCTTTCCTTTGGCAGGCAAGGAACAGTTTTATCATCGCTATGATAACAACAGACACATGAGACAAAATTCAAAGTAAATATGCATTGCTGTGTATATTAAGTACGCATTTCAAATTACAAGTACTATGGTGGAAAAAGACAACAATTGGTGTTTAACTGTGTTAAAATCATAAATTTTAAATTTTAATCATAAATGCAAAAGAACAAAATATTTTCTGTAATTGTTATCCTCATGTAACATGTAACTAAAATTAACCCTTTTGCAAGAGTCTGCTTTATCTTTTACCTTACCCTGTAGATTAATTGTATATTAATATAATTAGTATTGTATTCTACTGTATATTATTATAATAGCATAAATCTGCACATAGGACAAAATTGTTTACCTGTAACTGAAACGTACCTAAAAGCAAGTAATACTTCCACTTCCACGGAGAATTCCCCGTAGACTGGGATTTTTTGTACACCTTGTAGTTATGTATCATTCTCATGCAACTCCTTCTGCAGGAGCCTGAAGTTAAGTTGGCCATGCAACTTGACTTTTTTCTTAATTTTATTCTCTGTGGAGAATATTACCCCAAATGGACCATACATGAACATTTCTTTTGAAACCAATAAACTTAAACCAATAAATTAAGCAATCGAGAAAATGTGTTTACTAAAGTACATGGAAAAACTTGGAACATGATAGCAGCTGAGCTAGGAAATTGTGTTTACAGAATGCTGTACATGTAAATAATTATTCATTATAATCATTATTATAGGTTAAAAATAAATATTTATTATAATAATTACTGTATGCGCCTTTAAAGCAACCAGCAAAATGTCTGCATAATCTATTTAAAAATACCCAAAATCCTGCATGCACTATTAAAGAGAGATGAAGTCTGAATTTACAGCACAGCACATGACATTGGATTATGTAACTTACATCTGTAGTTCACCATTTTGAATTCGAGCTGTTTAGGATTTTGTCATCTTTTACCATCTAGTGGTGGAAATAGAAAGTGTTCAATTAGCCTATCCTCCTAAGCCTCAGACAGAGTTCCATGGCTCATGCACACACACAGACTCTTTCTCACACACACCAACTGATCTAATGCATGTCTTTAGAATGTGAAAGGAAGTAGAGCAGTAGGAAACTCCATACAAACCTGGGGCTGTAATTAAAAACACATGATGTAATAATTATTTTAATGTATCAATGAAATTGTGTTTTGTCTTCCACCTATTTCCTGCACTGTAGGCCGCTCAGAAGATTTTCTCAGTCATCCTTGATCTGGCAAGCAAATACTACCAAAGATATTCAAGAGTCCAGATACTCTTCTACAGACATGGTGACCTGTCAATCCCTCTTACAGACCTCCAGAGGGCAGTGTAATAAGATAAAGGAAAGCAAAGGGACATGAAGCCCCTTCCATTCCTTCTGCATCAGTTAATGAAATGGATGCCTCCTAAACGTTTGGTTGACTTAGCATCGAAACTGAGGGAGCGCTCATGTTGCTAATGCAGTTACAGCAGAGGAGCTTTCAGAAGGTTCAAGCACACCTTGCCATATTTGCTTGCTCTTTGCAAACTTGTCCCAGTGAATTGCTTGCCAGGATTTGTGATTCCACGTTTCTGTAGCTACTTAGATAACAAACTTAACTCCCCTCTCATCTCAGGGATGGTAGAAAAATGCAGTGAAAAGAAATCAGTTAAAATAACTTCATAGGTTTTTCCTCTCCTGTTAGTGACCTTCTATTGTGTTCTGAAATGATTTTGGAGGATAAAAAGAAGAAAAAATGTGACAACAGAAATATCTGCATCGTATGCTCAGTTTTAACTCTACATTCCAGAATGAAAACATTTTTGGTTCACACTAAATGCAGACTGTTGTTTATTCTATTGCGATGTGTTAAAGAAGTGTACAGTGAAGTCTGAATGCATGTAACTTTATATCCAAGACCTTACACTGTTCACCCATTTTGTGAGTGTGGGCATATGAAATAAGAGGACGTAGAATAACAATAAGAGAGGTGAAATGCATATATCAAGAGCAGACAAATGTATTTCAAACACTGGAGAGTGGACTCAAAATGTAATATGAGAGAGTTGTTAAGGTTTTGGTCAGTCAGGTCTTGTTTGTCAGTTGTAAGGTCATTAAGACACCATCCCCAGTGTAGTGCTCAGGGTCAGTCACAACCGTTCTACAATGCCGGGGGGGATTTTGCTGTCTTTTTTTTTCTTCCCTCTTTCTTTCTTTTCAAGAAGAAACCTCGCCTTAAACTACTGAATTTATGTTTTGTGACATGTTTTTTAAAACCATACTTTGAATTCATTACTTTTAACATTTGACACTGGTTTATATATAAGAACACAACATAGTCTGAGAAGTTTGTTTATATTTTGTTATATTGTGTTATTTTTATTCACAGTTCATGGTTAGTATGTTCCCACTTTTCCATCATTTGTTATTTAATGGGTTTAGGATGTAGAAGAAATAAGCAATAGAGGATGGAAGTCACACAAAGAGCACAATTGTAAGATGTTTATAAACTAGCCGGATAGCCATGATTTGTCTACCAAACTCAAATAATTCAAAATAAACTTGTTTGCTTGCATTCAAGTCTTGAAACCTCTGACCCAAACTTGTCTAAACTAAGCAGAAGCAATATTTCAGAGTAATAACAAATTACTTACCCTTAAACTAGTGGTTTGTATTAAGCAATGTTAGCAATTCTAGTGCAAAACATCCTCAGACATTGATAGTAAGATAAATGTCAAGGTCACAAAAACACTCCTAAAAATGTTACCCAGTAATAATTATTTGGTGTTATCCTGACATTGAAGTTTATTGATGCACTATGAATAATTCCTCTCTGCATCAAAAGCCTTCTCTTAAGATCTTCCAAAATTATGTGCATTTCCTGAATCAAGGTGTTAAAGAGTGTTTATGTTTAGTGGTATGACTGAGACATAGCCACTAGGAGTATGAAAATAGGATAAGAGCATGCTTTAAAATGTTAAAGCACCTCAATATTATTACCTTGTCATGAGAAAATGATTTTGGAAGTGTGTATGAGATTTGGTTTTCAGTCACTAAATACAAAAAAGAACAAAATATTACATTAAAAAACAGGTGGCTTTGAGAGGCAACTTTACATTTCAAACGTTCTATGCAATGATTCTTATTCAGAAAAATGTTAAGAGAGATGAGACACAGTTCAGTTAAGAGAAACATAGATAGATGCTCCATCAAAAAATAACAAGTGTCAGATTGACTTGTAAATAATACTTGTAAAGAATTTAACTGAGCTTTTTGTTTCAATTTTGTGGCATGTTAGAGTCCCCCTTCATTCAAGAGCCCACCACAGGTTGAGCCACTAATAATCATATTCTATAGCCAAAACTTCAAACTACTGTACTAAAGGGTATATCAAATTATTGACATGTTATTTCTATATACTATTTAGTACAACAGTGTAATGTTTTGCATGTAGCGGGAAATTCCAATCACTTCCATAGCTGGGGGTCCTATACTTACTTTCCATGAGCCCATGTGACTAGTTCACATTGCCCAGCTGCCTGTTGATGCACTTGTTATTATATAAACATTTTATGGAAATATGAATATGTAAGTGGCACAAATTTAATTCAGAGAAAAGTGCTAAGAATGACAGTCCTGTAATAGTAATACGTGTTGTGAATATGTCCACATCTGGGTCCAAAAACATTCAAATTTATGTATATGTGTATAAATTGTGCAGTTTTAAACATAGTATATTGTGGGTATAGAGGACAGCAGTTCACCAGTATGAGAATTGTATCTAGAGCTGCCACTTAGTTCTGTTTATTTTTACTGTTTTCTTGGCCTGCCATGAAACAGTGTGTATTGCTGAAATATGGCATTGCTGTGTATGGTTAGAAATACCTCCTATTCATGGTTATGTATAGTATTTTAAAGCGCCGGTTAGCCTGGACTTCACATGATCCTTTAATCATCACCATACCTGATAAACGTATATTGTGTAAAATAAACATATTTAATTTTCTATATATAAAAATAATATTGATTTAAATATTTTAGAGCTTAACACATATTTAAAATATATGATAGACAATATTCTACACAAATAAATATACATAATTTTATGAAATTAATAATGGAGTAGAACTGTATTATATATCTGACTAATAACCTTGTACCAGGTACTTGGTTATTTTTCAGTTGATGCCTATGGGGCATGTTGGCATTTTGGTCAAATCCCACAATCAAAACCCTTTTAATTTAGAAATGTGTTTATATTTTTATCTTTCTATATCATAATTAGAACTCATGCAATGGTGTACGTACACTATATTAAATGGTTTTTTATGTCTAATCTAATTCACCTCAGGAAAGCACACATTAAATAAGTCACAGTGACAAAAAGGGGACTTAATATGCATCATAGTAAGGGCTTATTTCTAATACTGAGAAAGCCATTGTTTTGCCCTGAGCAAGCTTACTAGGACGTTTGTTGGTAGTGTGCAACAGAGAATTCCATACTATCCCTTGTCTATTTGTTTTACACTAACCAAATATTGCTCTACCATTGCTGTGCTGTGTCACCCCGTATATTTAAAGCCCTAACATGTCATTAATAGACAGAAACAGACTGACAGGAGAAGGGCTTATTTATTAGTTTGGGTTTAAATCTAATCCTGATTATACAGTGATTATATATCTAAAGCTCTTAGCAGTCCAGTAGGCTTCACCTAAGTCTAAAAAATCTACAGACATCAGGGAAAATGTTATATTTTTTCTTAAAAAGAAGTAATAATGTAACAAGTGCATGAGCCCTTAGCAGCAGCCCATCTAAGCCATTTTCTCTTCAGACCCACTGGCAGCCATTTTCCATTATAAATACCACACCTCTATAACTCGCACGTGCACAACAACCTTACGTGTAACAAGCAAATGGTGTGTAAAACAACTGAAAGACCAACATTGTGCTTTTGTGTATAATTTTGACAGTCCAAACCATTACATACTAAAACAAGACATCACAACAGCATTGTGTATGTGGTTGGCTCATGTGGACAGTTTGGAGTAAAAAAAAAAAGTTCTATTCAAAAACAATACTGGTCTGTGTAGAGTTTCTATACATGTTGTGTTTGTAACATGAGACTAAAAAAGTAACAAAGAAACCCTGGCTTCCTTCTAATTTGTAGGTTGCGGCAGGGGCAATTTGAAAGATGTATGTTCAAATATAAAATTGCAATCGAAAATAATAGCTGAGAACCTTATAGGATTGACATTTCAGAAAAAAAGGTGCATTCACTGTTGTAAGTGCAATGAACTATTATCCATGTACCCATTGTAAACCTTGTGTATGTTTCAGTGTATACCTGTAAACAGTTGTAGTTGGCTTGGTGCATCATGCCATGTTATGTGATGAATGAAATAATGACCCTATGATACATTTCAATCAGGAAGAAAAGAATAAATAAGAACTTGAAAAAACAGGATGTGTGTTTTTTTGAGTGTAATACATTTGTCACAAATTAAAAGCATATAGACAAGGGAATTGCATTCTTGGTCTATATTCATAATGACAGGATATGGTCAGTGTGTTGAATATAATCATAACCAGCTGCCTGTCAGAGATGCACAGCTCAAACAAAAGAAAAAGGTCACGTTAAGTATCAGGCAGGTGAATGCACTGAAAGAAAAGACACAGCCTAGACATAAAATGAATCTGATAACAGCTTATCTCATGAAATATAACTAGATGTTCTCTTAGTGTCCCGATGTGTTTGCATGCCTGTTTGTGTTGACTCATGAGGACTGTTTCTCATTTTACAAATGTTTTTATTTATTAACAAAAAAAACTTTTATTAAAAAAAAAAAACAAATAAAAGTCAAAATAATTGCTTTAGGTTACTGAGGTTACAGTTACAGTTAGAGGTAGGTGTTCAACCAATTAGCTGCAATTCTGTAATGTATATGTTCTGTGTGTGTGTGTGTGTGTGTGTGTGTGTGTGTGTGTGTGTGTGTGTGTGTGTGTGTGTGTGTGTATTTGTGCATGTGTGTGTTAGTGAGCCAGCTATCAGGACGACCCCTTGGTTGGCTCCCGTTGTTTGGGAGGGGACGTTTGATAGAAAGGTGATTGACAGCATCTACAAACCACAGAACCTCACCATAGCAACCACGGTCTTCGCTCTTGGGAAGTACGTTATTATAAATGCTTAATCATTTACATTTTCAAACCAGTCCTACAATATTACATCCCAAGGAGCTACAGCTTTAGGGTCTTGCTTAGGCACTTTAAGCACATAGTGCATATCTTAAACCCTAGACAGCCATAATCCCAGACATGTTCGATAAAGCAGAAGCAGAATGGCTTTGGCATTGGAAATAATAATCTAAAATTGGAAAGCTGCTCTGACACAATGGACCAGAGAACTGACTTTGACTGAACAGACTCATTGTTTCCTATAGATTCTAAACTCTAATTCAGCTGTTTTCCCTCAGGTATGTCATTTTCCTAAAGGACTTCCTGGAGACAGCAGAGCAGCACTTCCTGCTGGGTTACCGGGTGCATTATTTCTTGTTTACGGATCGCCCGAGCGAGGTTCCTATAATAAAGCTGGGGGCGGGGCGTCAGCTAACGATCATTGAAACGGGGACTTCGAACCGCTGGCAGGAGATCACGCTGCGCAGGATGGAGAGAATCGAGAAGCTGATTGAGGAGCGACTCGCTAAAGAAGCTGACTACATCTTCAGCCTCGACGTCGACACCAAGTTCTATGGGTCCTGGGGGGCGGAGACTCTGGGTGACATCATCGCCGTACTGCACCCTGGCTATTACGGGACGGCGCGGGACGAATTCCCATACGAACGTCGCCCCCAGTCTCAGGCCTTCATCAGACCGGGCGAGGGAGACTACTACTACGGGGGAGCCGTGATCGGGGGGCACGTCGACAAGGTCTACAAACTCACCAAGACGTGCCGCACGCAGCTGGACGTGGACCGAGCCAATCAGATCGAAGCGGCGTGGCAGGAGGAGTCTCACCTGAACAGGTACTTCCTGTATAACAAACCCAGCAAAGTTCTCTCACCAGAGTACCTGTGGCAGGACTTCAAAGAGAGGACTCCTAATATGAAAGTCATCCGCTTCTCTCAGGTGATCAAGAACTACGCTCAGGTTCGACCAAACCAGTAACCATCGGTGCTCAGAGTCAGATATCAACAGATTCAAACATGCCGGGTCGGATATGACTGGTTCGGCTTTGGAATGGCAAGAATGTTCAGGCAGTCCAGTCAGCTTCAGACAATGTTCACCATCTGTCACACCACCCCCCACCGACTTAGAGACAAATAGAATGTTACCAAAAAGATAGAGACCATAAAATCATTCATGGCCTTTGTTCCTGTGTGTGTTTTTTTATTTTTTAGAATATTTATAAAGAATATGGTTCTACATTGTAAACTGAAATGGATGGATTTCTGCTACTGCTTAAACTGATTCTACTGAAGGAGTTCTAACTCTGTTTCTGTACTGAGCAGTGCAATCTGATTTAAAGACAATAAAAAATGTTACTGATATAAGTTATATGACCTTGAAGAAGATCTGGTTTGATTCTAGATGTGATTTTTGGTGCCTGTTAACTGTAATGTGACTTTAATCTTTATTCTAGTATCTACTGAGTTTATAATGTCTACAAAAATAAAATGTAGGAAATAATGAAGCCTTTTTATTCTATTATTTTGCCAAATAATTAACTTCATACACAAGGTTATACTCACCTGCAAATAATGGAAACTAAACAACGAACTAAAGATTTAACATACAGCTCAGAGCGAAGCATTCAGGAAACATTCAGTCGAATCTGGTACGATAGTCCTCGAGTCCGGTCTCAAGCCCATCAATAAATGGTTACCGTCTCGTGTCTGGATCAAACTCGTTTGGACTCAGTCTCCGGGTAAGGTGTACTTTCGAGACACTTTGAGTCTGATCTATCCCCCTGAGGTAACGTTAATTACAAACTGAATTTTTTGTTCTATCATTACTGAATATGAACAGTCCATTCAAACAGATTCAATCATTTGTTTCCCTACAGGCCTGAATAAAATTTGCTATCTGACTGTAACAGGGAAAAACACGTTCCTGCTCTTCACCTTCAGGATCCAATCAATAAACCTGTTTTATTTGCAATAAAATCTGTTTGTACGCTCTAACTGTAACCTTGTCATGTTTTCCTTAGTACAGAAGTTCCCCCCCACACACACACACACACACCCCAACCGCTCTCTCTCAATCGTGTTCCCTGATCTGTTGGAACATGTGGAACTGGTGTGGCAGGTATCTGTGACATTTGATTCCTACAACAAACACGCCCAAGTTCGAACAGAGAACAATGCAGTAATAATGGCTGCATTGGCAACATGCTGACCCTGTGTGATTCGTCTCTACAGTGAGAGGAACCATCATTACTCTTTAGAAAACCCTAACCCTCATCAAAAGCAGATTAAAGTACTAGGCTTTAACTTTGTACTTTGTGTTTGTTAGGATGTAGATGACGATGTTTTTCGCTTTGGGATTAAGGGCCTGTTTGTACAAGGCAAATTCTTGGTTTCTGAAAGACGATCCACATGTAATGAGGATTAGATACACAAACGTATTTATGAGTCATAATTTATTTAACCAAATTAGCTTCCTTAACAGAAGTCCCACTGCCACTGCATGGTAACAAACAAAGGCTAATCAAATCAACCACAGCAGTTAATGTACAGGTTAATACAGCTCATTTAGCTAATCCATGATTTCCAATAGAGAAAATTCCATCCTTTAGCCCTGTCTTCACAGCCTAAGCTACTTTTAATAGGGCGTTACAGGGGAGCTTCTGATTGGTTCTCATCCCTGTCACGTGTCTGTTAATTAGGAGGGGCTGTAATTCACATTTAAACATGGTATTAATAAAGGCTGATATTAGTATTCATTTTAATGTTATTATTATTGCTGTTGTTATGATAGTATATTTTAGTTTTGTCGTTATTATTAGTAGTAATAATAATCATGAATACATGTATTATTATTAATATTAGTGTTATTACTATTATGAAGGTTATAATTATTGTTATTGATAATGTATTACTTTTATGAATGTTATTATTATTGTTATTTTATATCATAATGATGTTATGTTATTAGTATTCATATTATTACTATTATGAATGGTCATACTGTTATTATTATTATTAATAATAATGTAATTTGATTTCTATTTTAGTTTACTAATAAAACAAGATATCAATGTTATCAGATCTTGATGCCTACATAAATAAAAATATAACCTATCAGCACAATTAGATCTAATTACTTACTGTCTGTTACTTCATTAAATATATTTAATTATCACGGAGATAGGGTACACACTGACATTAAATGAGCCCTGAGGCTTAGAATAGTGCACTATGAAGGGCGCGAGACCCAGGTGTGTGCTGGACACGTAACAGGCTCGGAGAGCCAATGAGGGCGCGCTCTGGGTTTGGAGACCTGCTCCTACTGCGTGACAGTGGGTGGAGTTTCTTGGCCGAAGTTGAACACACCTGACAGCGGTAACAGCGCGAGCGACTTAATCGAATTAATAACAGTAACACGTAGTGAGGTTAGTTTTTCGTACCGGTTTGGTTCTGTTCGGTGTGTTTAGGGGGGCACTGAGAGCGCGCTATGGGGGAATCGGGCTCTCCCGGTGTGTTTCCGGTGTGTCGGTGGTTGTTGTTTGTGTTGTGCGTTCAGGTGAGCAGTACAGGTACAGCGCGCGCCGCCACTTTCTCCACCGCCTTCATGAACGTGTCTCTAATTCCGCCCGGATCGAACCGAACCGTGTGGCGTCGCGAGGAGATGGGACTGTACGGGATCGACTCCCCTACCCTGCCCGTTACCGGAACCCTACACATGGCCGACCCTATCCACGCATGCGCAAACGACACCCGGTTCGACAGACCTGTCGGTACCGCGCACTGGATCGCGCTCATTCAGCGCGGGAACGGATGCACGTTCGCGCAGAAAATCAACGAAGCGGAGCGAAGTGGCGCTGCAGCTGCGGTCATCTTCAATGACCCCGGGACCAACAACCGCGTCATTCAGATGTCACATCCGGGTACTGACACTGCTTCTGTAAACCTGTGTGTGTGTGTGTGTGTGTGTGTGTGTGTGTGTGTGTGTGTGTGTGTGTGTGTGTGTGTGTGTGTGTGT
>JAYJMA010000002.1:4884397-4901601 GCA_036873895.1 Parotocinclus cabessadecuia
CAGTGAGGTTGGAGAGAGGAGGTTGTGATGAGCTTTTAAAGTACATGAAGGATTGGGGTCCACATGGCAGAGGGACAGCAAGAAAAAAAATAAAGTGATGGTCTGAGAGTTGGAGTAGAGTTACACTGATCTCAGTGGCTGAGGATGATTGGCAGAACACAAGGTCAAGAACATTGCCTCCCTGGTGTGTTGGAGGACTGTCGGTAAACTTAGATTATTTTGAGGTGCTGAAAGTGAAAATGGTGTTTAAATTTTGAAATTGGCTCTAATTTTCCTAATATAGGGGTGCACAGATATTTCTGACATCCTTTGATACAACTCTAGGTAAAGACTGCATCACCAGTATTGCATCATCTTTGAATGATGAATGAACGCTACACAATGAAATCTTAATTAAACTTGCATCACACAGCTCTGAATAAGTGCTACATTCTCCCTCTATCAGTCACCCAGCCAGCATTTTTACCATTTTACTTATATCATTATTCAGCTATTCAATGGGTTTGCATTAATAAAGCAGATAATTTCTGCTATATCTTTGGTGAAGTGACTTTTCATGCAAGGTCCATAAACTATGACCGACTTCAGTGGTGCCTTTGTGGTTACTTAAAGGTGGTTGCCTTTGTGCTTGGTCTCCAGGGTAGATACAAAAAGTATTGCTGTTATTCAAAGTATTCTGCAACAACCATTGCACATTAAGTTGGGTCTTATGAATAACTTCATAAAGGCAACTGACAAAAATGCAGACACATTCCAGTATTTTCATTGTAAAACTTTGTAAAAGTTGAGTGAAGCAAAGATATAGGAAGGAGTCTTCATTGGTCTTCAGATTCATTTCATCAAAAATTGTTAAAAAACAGTAAAATTGTGTAGAGATTTATGGTGCATTTACACTATTTAGCAGATTAAGTGGAGGATCCAGTCAAGCTAAACTCATGTCTCTGAGGGTACGAGGTACAGAGCATGGTCTGATTGCAGCATTTAAGTAATATTGTGGATTGGATTGGTAGGCAAACATCAGGGCATCAGGGCAGCTGCAGGGAGCCAGTAAAGTCAATGCAACAGGTGACATGAGAAAACTTGGGTAGATTGAAAACCAGATGAGCAGCTTCATTCTGATTGTGTTCCGATTGTATGGCTTGGAAGATCAGCCAGAAGTCCATTGCAGTAATCTAGTTTTGATATAACATGAGACTGGATAAGCTCCTGAATGGCTTACCATTAAAGAAGTGTTGAATTATCCTGACAGCAGGTACCTACACAACTGGATCAGTTTAGAAATGTGAGCAGAAAAGCCCAGCTGGTTAATTTCAAGATTTCTTGCATTCTCTGAAGGTGTGATGAATTAGTTCAGTTGAGAGATGGCAAGCTCTTAGTATGGGGACCCATCTGTGGGAATGTAAAGCGGTTTTGCTGTGATTTAGCTTTAGATGATGAGCGGACATCCATGATTAGATGCTCAACAGACATGCAGAGATACCGGTGGAGACCTGAAGATCTGCTGGAGGGAAAGAGAAGAAGAAGAGTGTCATCAGTATAATAAAGTTAGGTTGTTATTTCACCATAAGAGAGAGTTGTGAAGAGAGAAACTGTTCCAGAACTGAATCTTGTAGAACTCCAGCTGTAATGCATGTGGCTCAGATAAAGAGTCTCTCCATGATACCTGATAAGAACGACCTTCCAGGTAGGAAACAAGGCACTGCCAAGCTAAACCTATGAATCCAAGTGGATAGGACACAGGAAAATGTTGTGGTTGGCTGTGTGAAAGGCAGCTGAAAGGTCAAGAAGGATTAAAACCAATTAAAGTCTGGATGCTCTGGGAGTCTGAAGTTATCAACCAGGCTGGGAGTGAATTGCTTTGAAAAAAATGTTGGGTTTCTCCAATTTTCTAGCTAATATTTGTCACATCTGACAGCCAAGGGGCAAGACGAGAAGTCCTGTCTTGGTCTGGAGGAGAGAGCGAATAAAAGGACAATAGATGAAGAGAGCGAAGAGATAAATGTACTGGAGGCAGATTTCAGTGGAAGAGCAGAAAAAAAATCCAGGTGTGGTAACTTATAGTAGTTGAGGGACAGTGGAAGACAGTGAGGTTGGAGAGAGGAGGTTGTGATGAGCTTTTAAAGTACATGAAGGATTGGGGTCCACATGGCAGAGGGACAACAAGAGAAAAAAATAAAATGATGGTCTGAGAGTTGGAGTAGAGTTACACTGATCTCAGTGGCTGAGGATGACTGGCAGAACACAAGGTCAAGAACATTGTCTCCCTGGTGTGTTGGAGGACTGTCGGTAAAGGAAATGCTGAAAAATGATAAGAGAGGAGGAGGACTGGAAGATTTGAATTTGTCTGGTGGGAGATTAAAATCACTGCATCCGACACTTTGTGTTGCACTTGGTGACGTATGGCTGCTCGCAGTGCACTGTTCTTTAGCTAATCTGAAGGCCACATGAAGTTTGGAGGAGTAATGGAGGAGTAATTGACTCTGCATAAAGTTGGTGACCTTTTCGCACTATGAGCTTCAGCATGCGCTGACCCCGCTCCATCAGTTTATGTGGCCTACCACTTAGTGACTGAGTTGCTGTTGTTCCCAAACACTTCCGTTTTCTTATAATACAGCTGGCAGTTGACTGTGGAATATTTAGGAGTGAGGAAATTTCACAAATGGATTTGTTGCACAGGTGGCATCCTATCACAGTTCCACCCTGGCATTCATTGAGCTCCTGAGAGCGACCCATTCTGTCTGTGTGCCTAGATGCTTAATTTTATACACCTGTGGCAATGGAAGTGATTGGAACATCTAATTCAGATCATTTGGATGGGTGAGCAAATATTTTTGGCAATATAGTGTAGATAGATAGGTAGGTAGGAAGGTAGGTAGGTAAAACAAATCCGATTTATGGCCATGTCTGCTATCTTAAGGAATTTTGACTTTTGCAAAACATAATCATAACAATGAGAAGAATATGCAATACGATTATTATTTTTTCAATTATGATTACGTTTATTATTTATTCAAAGGACATACGGAATTTTTTTTGGAATGTGTTGCAGGACTGAAATCCAGGAATAGACATTTGTGAAAATTAAGTTGATCAGACAAAACATTAAATATCTCAGGTTTATACTGCCTGCATTAAATAAAAGTCAAAGTAAATATAACAAGCACTGTGTGTCTACATACAAGTAGATTACCAGGTGTAAGAAGAGCCATGGGGAAAGCAAAATAATTCTCAAAGGATCTGCAGAAGAAGATAGTTGAACTTTATAAAAGAGGAAAAGAATATATAAAGATATATAAATCAATTAATAAGAAGCAATTTATAGCAAAAATTAGCAACAACAGCCAGGAAAATTGTTCAGGATACAAAGAAAAACCCACAAATAATGCCAGCTGACATGCAGAACTCTCTGAAAAGAAGTGGTGTGGTTTTTTCAAGATGCACAATAAGGAGGAACTTGAAGAAAAATGGGTTGCATGGTCGAGTCACCAGAAGAAAGCCGTTACTGCACCAATGCAGCCCACTTATAATAAGCCAGACAACACAGAGACAAACCTCAACATTTCTGAAACAAAATTATTTGGAGTGATGAGACACACCATAAACCATAAATGCTACATTTGGAGAGGAGACAACAAGGCCTATTATGAAAATTACACCATCCCTACTGTAAAACACGGAGGAGGGTCGCTGATGTTTTGGGGATGTGTGAGCTACACAGGTACAGGGAACTTAGTCAAAATTGATGACAATATGAATGTAGCATTTTATCAGAAACTACTGGAGGAAAATTTACACTCAGAAGCTGCATATGGGACTTACTTGGATGTTCCAACATGACAATGATCCAAAACACAAGGCCAAGTCGACCTGTCATTGGCTACAGCAGAAAAAAACAAAGGTTCTGGAGTGGCCATCTCAGTCTCCTGACCTTAATATCATTGAACTACTTTGGTGAGATCTGCTGATGTGCAGTTCATGCAAGAAGACCCAAGAATTTACAGGAAATGGAAGCATTTTGGCCAAGAACAATCGGCAGCTTTACCATATGAGAAAAATAAGGGCCTCGTCCAGAACTACCACAACAGACTTCAAGCTGTCATTGATGTTGAAGGAGGTGATACACGATATTAAGAACTAGGGTATGTTACTTTTAACCAGGGTGATTTGGGTATTTTCTGTTGTCATTATGATTTCAAAAGGGCAAACACAAATGTTCAATAATAAATAGCTTCATCCAAACACTAACCATGAATAACAGAACAGTTTTTGTTTTATCATTCATATTCTCTGAGAAATATGGGTATGTAAACTTATGAGCACAACTGTAGTTGTAGTGCCGAGAGTATGTGAGTGGCAAGCAAACAAGCTTTATCTCTCAGGAACAACGTTTTCATTCACACGTCTTTCAGCATATTCATTTAGGCCAAGTGCCTAATCGTTTACAGTAGGGGATTTTTTCTGCCTAGTCCCTTACAAAATTTTTCCTTTCGTGATCTTAGTGTAACGTTAGTACACTTGTAATTGGTTAACCGACTAACCAATTGGTGCAGCTCCTTCCCTGGTGGGATGGACATCGTCCCATCCTAAGAGGCCAGGCTTACCCTCAAAACTAATCCAGTTGTCTATAAAGCCCACGTTGTAACCCTTGGACAACCAGCGGTTGTAGACGTCATGTAGACGTCAGCATTTTTTTACTTTTTAATAAGCAGTCTTCCTATGAGTTACACCATTTACATATTCAGCATCTCTTTTTGCATATTCAGCTTGTCTTTCAATGCATTATTTCTATTTTTTATTAATTATATTACATGCAGAAAACATGATGAAATATGTCTCCACCTGATACTGATGTGCTAATATGACAGTTTACTAAACAATTTCCTGCTGCCCTCTTCTGGCTGGTAAGACCTTTTACAATAGCAGTGCTCAACTGTAATCCTGGAAGATTTGAGACTAGCACATTTTTGTGTGATTAATCTGACTCCTCCCATCACCATCTCCATCCAAACTTGCTATTGTATATATGAACTAAAAAAATTCTTCCACATCTTTAAACCTTGCTTTTTTTCAGGGCCACAGGGGCTCCAGTTCTTAATCCCAGGTAGGTATGCCTGGTTCGCAAAATAGGTTCATCACATGGTTGGGTAGGCATCACTTTTGCATCAAGATAATACCGTGATCCATGCGCAGAGCCCCTTCCGAAACCACAAACCCCAGAAAGCACACTTTAGAGGCGTGGAAAGTGGACTTCTCCAGCTTGACATAAAGACGGTGTTGCGCCAGCAGCTGGAGAACCCGTCACACGTGTCGGAAGTGGGATTCGAGGCAGGAGTTTAAGACCAAAATATCGTCTAGATAAACGTAGACGTAGCAGTCTAGAGCTTCCCAGAGTACCTCGTTGAGGTAACGCTGGAAGACGACTGGGGCGTTCATTAAGCCAAAAGGCATGACCTGGTACTCGTAGTGCCCCGTGGGTGTGATGATGGCCATCATCCCTCTTGCGGATGCAGATGAGGTTGTACGCGCTCCTTAAGTTGAGTGAGTTTAGTGAAAATGCGGGCCTTCTGCAATGACTCGAAGGCTGTCGCCATGAGGGGCAAGGGGTAACTGTCCTTCACAGTAATAGCGTTGATAGTCGATGCAGGGTCTCAAGGAGCTATACTTTTTGGCTACAAAGAAGAAACCGGCATAAATAAATAAATAAAATTGAATTGAATTGAATTGAATTGTATGCAGCCCTGTTGGAGGGCCTCCTTGATGTAAACCAGGTAGGAGGTTTATGGCACAGTTGAATGGCCTGTGAGGCGGTAATGTCTGGGCTTTAGAGCGACTGAAGACCTCAGCCAGGTCATGGTATTGAGGAGGTACCCGGGACAGGTCCTCTGGGGGTTCACTGGCCTGAATGGGTTCTGGGTGCCTTGGATCTGACAGCCTGAGTCACAAGCGAGGGACCAACTAAAGATGGAACCAGAAAAAAGAAAAGGTCTCTTTAAGGGCGTCAGAGAACGCCTGTGCTGTGGCACAGTTGGTCCCTCCCTGCTCCCACATAGCGGTGGCCCATTTCAGGGCTCTTCCCAAAAGAAGAGAGACCATATAAGCCACTTTGGAGTGCTCCGTGGGGAAAGGTTTGTGCTGGAGCTCGAAAATGAGCAGGCATTGTAATAAAAATCCCCTACACTTTCTGGGATCTCCGGGAAAAGTGCTCAGGTGGGGGCATTGGGGTCTCCGCAGAGGGGGCTGGGAATGGGCGCGGGTGCGCTAGGAGCAGGCACGGACCCACTAGGTGGAGTATCAGCCACGGTGGCTTGGGCGAGGCGTTCCGTAAGCCTCTTAATGGCCGCTTCATGACGCCCAATGGCACGAACTTGGCACGAACCGCCTGTGAGATGTCCTGGTGCCCTGCTGGGTCCATGTTGAGTTCGGACCCAATAATGCAGGGAAAAAACGGGGAAGGAACTACGTGGAGAAAAAAGGGCAAAAACCAAAAAGGCAGAACAAAAGACTCCCCAGAGTACAGAAATAATAAATGTCAAGCGCCGGTAGGAAGTGTCCCAAATGGGAACCTAACCACGAGCGGCGCCGAAACGTGGGGGGGCGAGCGTGAGCTCAATAACGCGCTGGGCACTGGGAGAAGCAGCGTCGGGCCACATCCGAAACAGAGGGACTGAGTGCAGCTCCGAAACACCAGGAGGCGAGCGTTAGCTCGTAAGCGCAGGGAGTGCTAAAGAAAACTGTGTTGGGGTGCATCCTAAATGGGGGTTGCGCTGCCGACCGGAGTAGGTCTTGGGAGGGAACCAAGAGGAAGCGGATCCCTGTATCTGACCTTAAACGCTAGCTTACCATACTGAGGCTTGTGTTTAAATAGAGAGAGCCACAGGTGTTCCTCATCACGCCATTAGTCTCCTGGGGAAATAAAAGGGTGTTCTAGCGCCGGTTCTGCAATGGCAGACGACCGTGGCAAACCTGGGCAGATCAGCTGCGTGAGGTAGGAACCCTAACATTGAGAACCAAAATTATGGACAAATATCAACCATTCCAAGGTTACAGGCCCATCTCCAGAGATCTTGATGTTTCTTTGTCCACAGTGCACAACATAATCAAGAAGTTATAAGATAGTTAAGTTATAGTTGGTGGTTAAGAAGCCTCAATCAAGTTTCAAAGAAATTCTAGCTGTCCTGCAGGCTCAAGGTGTATCAGTGTCAGCACAAACTATCCATCTGCATTTGAATGAAATGAAACACTATGGCAGGAGACCCAGGAGGACAAAGAGACATAAAAAAGCTAGACTGCAGTTTGCCAAAATGTATGCGAGTAAGAAAAAGTCTTGTGGACAGACGAGACCAAGATAGAGCTTTATGGTAAAGTACATCATTCAACTGTTTACCTGCCTACAAAGAAAAGATCACAGTACTCAAATATGGTGGAAATTCAAAGATGTTTTGAGATTGTTTTGCTGCTTCTGGTACTGGGTTCCTTGACTGTGTACAATGCATAATAAAATCTGAAGATAACCTAAGAATTAGTGCCCAGTGTCAGAAAGCTGGGTTTGTGTCTTAGGTTATGGTTCTTCCAGCAGGACAATGACCCCAAACATGCTTCAAGAAGCACAAAACAAAGCACTGGAGAGTTTTGAGGTGGCCAGCAATAAGTCCAGATCTAAATCCCATTGAACACCTGTGATCTGGGAAAGATCAGAAGATCACCTGTGAAAGATGAGAGACCTGGAGCGATTTACAAAAGAAGAGTGGTCCAAATTCCAGTTAGAGGTGCAAAAAGCTTGTTGATGGTTATAGGAAGCAATTGATTTCAGTTATTGTTTTAAGAGGGTGTGCAACCAAATATTATTTATGGAGTTTTGAATGAAATGATATAATGTTTTGCTTTGTTCAGTTTTTTTCTGTGTTGTTCCATAAGAAACAAGCGTGTATAACAAAACGTGTTAAATTTCTGCGATAAATACATTTTCTTTTTCATTTTCTGGAAAGATTTAAGGAGTGCCAACAATTTCAGCCATGACTGTATGCTGGGAGGACCAAAAAGGGACCCATCATCCTTGGGTGGCTTAGATGTTAACTCTAATAATTACGTTTGTAGTGATAGTAATACTAAACAAATACTGTAATAACACATAAATACAATTTTGAAAGTCATTTCATTAGTCTCTTTTCTTGTGCTAGGCAGAAAGACCACCAAACATCTAAGTGAGTGTATTTTATATGTTACACTGATGTCACAATCTCTGTTGATGTGTCATCAGAACTTACTTACGTGCTATGCTTTCCAAAGATGGATGGTGCAATTACTGAGATAAGTAAATCCAGTTCCTTAGAGGTTCTCTAGGCCACTATGCTCCTATGGCTGGTGCTGTGAGTTAGTGGTTTTATAGGGAATGTAAATATCAGTATGTTGGTTTTCAGTTTATATGGTGATACGTTGACATAAACATAATGCTGTGAATATGAAAGAATGCACTACTATTGACGGGCAAGGAATATGAACCTCTGTGAAAAGAAAAGGAGATGATTGTGGCTGGCAGTGCAGTCCTGGTTTTGACCACTAGAAGTGCATTAAGGGTCAACACCAGTGGGCCAGGTCTCAAAGAGGAAAGATTCTTAGAGATCTCAGTGGTCTCTTACTTTTCTTTCCCTTTTGGATTTCTCTTCTTCAGTTCTTATACATTTCTCATTGTCATACATTTCTCGTTGTCTTCCTTGTAACATTCCTCACAAATGTACACACATACAGACACAAACAATTATTCATTCTGGTAGGTATTTGGCACACTTAAATAACATAGCCTTCAGATGTACACCACCTGGGCCCGATTAGTGCTGAATCAGCTCAAACTATGAATCTAACAAAGATCTAGAGTAGTTCAGCACTAGCACACCAGAACACACTATTGCACAAATTCTTCAAAGAAGAACTAGGAGTAAAGGAGCAGTTTCCAGATCTGAATGAAGGTCAGTATGCATAGTTACTGTCAGCATGACAGATCTGACTATAGAACCTGTTACCCCGGAGGAAGATGCTATTTAGGTAACTGCAAACAGGATGTTGAAATACCAAGACATTGCATTCTATCACTACTCCACTGTATGATAGGTACCAAGTATCATATGATCTGGACTTTATAATTTGTATTTTGTTATGTAATAATAGTATATTTTAATATTTATATTAACCAAGTCAAAAACTAAGTCAAAAATAACCATTTTGACCATTTGAGTCAAATTATGTTGCTTTTCAAATAAATGAAAACGTTTTTTGCTATATTTTGTAAAAAACCCTTTATAGTTGCCAGAAACTGTGATTTTCTATATTGGATTTTAAAAATATATAACAAACTCACATTTTTTCATCACCAAAAGTTCCAATAATTCTGGAGCTGATGGTACTAATAATATATGAATGTATTTTTTACAGTACTATACTAATGTATATTTAATGGTAATATACCATTAAATTAATATTCACTTATCTTCGTCTCCTCTGGCTGTAAATTAAGCAGTGTTGTCCTTCATATGCACATCAGCCCAGGCTGTGCCTCTGCTGTAGATCCATAATAGCTCAGCATTGGAAAATCCATCAACGTGATCAGAGACAATTCAAAAGTATCATACTGAGAGTTGATAACATTGATGAGGAAGTGTTGATGAGGAAGAGACTAGTGTTGAGGGAAGTGAAGCTGCAAGGACAGAGAAGCTGCAATACAGAAGGGTTCATGTAACAGTTTAAGACGTTAAATATCTTTCAAATATTTAGTGGCAGTAAAAATTTCAAAAAGCCTAGAAAAAAAGTACAAGCAATAGATATGTCTGAAAATAAAAAATGTAAACATGTGAAAGTTGGAGGCCTTTACAAGTTTACATGATGGCAAAGCAAAACAATCGAAATGATGGTGCTGATTGCATGAGGGGAATTTCTCTGTTTAGCAGAAGTACACTGGGAATGCAGTGAGTGGACTGTCTTTGGGAGTGAGGATAACTGTCTAAGGTATTGATATGGAAACCAGTAAAGACTTGCAGAAGCAAGGGTCCTGCAGACTGCAATGAGATTCATATAAGTGTGAGGAAATGGCTAGGGCAAACTGTGACCAAACTGGCCTGTAACTGACGCAAAGATGATGTTTAAGGCATGATAGCATTTTTATGAATTTATTATTGAAACATGATGTTCCTCATAACCTACAGTTATCCTGTTAATTGACTTAATTTAGCTATTTCTTAGTTTTGAATGGCTCATAGTTCACACAAATGTCTTTAGAAACAACAGCCCCTGTCTGTATGATTTCTATATTCCTCAACAATAGATCACTCCAGTCTCATCTCAATAATACAGCACTTTCAAAGTTGCTGTTTTGCATATTTTCCAATACTGAGCTTTGCAAAAGTGTACAACTGGTTGTGTGTGATTAATGCAGAAATGGAGCTATTTCCAAAGGTTTACAAACACATTCTTTTGCAACTGTATTAGACACTTCAGCTTATCAGGACATGCCATGCAGCTTTTAAACAGCCTCCGAAACCAAGCTCACACATACTCTAGCAAATTTAGATAGATCAAATCATTTTTGATGTGTCAACTGTATTGACCTTTTTCAAATTCAGGGCAATTCAACGTTATATAGTTCATTTTTCTTAATGCAATAAATTGTATTTGCTACTGACACTAAGACATTGTCATTCATTTCATTAAGTCAGAACCTGTTGGATTTGTACCTACTGTATATGCCATTGCATGTGGTGCTTATAAGTTTCCATAATTGTACATCTGTGCATTTTACATAATATGAGGCATTCTGTCACTAGTTTGTGACATGTTATACTGATTTAGATTTTAGATTACTGAACATTTTTTTTGTTCGGAAAAAACATACTTTATACTTACAACGTACACCTAAATACAATTTTGAGTCAACAGAACACAACATACTTACTGTGATTCATTTGGTTATATGTCATCATTTCCATACTGAAAGTAGTTTAATGTGACCGATTGTCTCTCGCTTCGATTTACACAGTTTCCAAATCAATGCAATAGTACCGTATATGCAATCTTAAATTCATTGACATTTTTCACTTTTAGCCTGATTTTGACAATGTTCATACTCATCTTGCTTGGTATTCTACTACTTATTTAACCAAACTTTAGTCATGATTTTATTTAACCAGTTATGAGCAGATAGATATTCATATGAAAATTATTCACTCAAAGGAATTAAGAGATTTCAGAATCAAACTGCTGGCAGTTTGTTGGCAGAAAAGAAGGTGCATGGGAAAGTTTCAGAAATGCTAGTCTCAGTGGTATTGTGTAATTTGCTTACCAAAGCAATAGTGATAGTGTTGATAGTGTTTACTGTGAATTTCTTAACTTTGTTTCTTTTTCTTACTTATGTTGTTACTTATGTTGATACGCACTGGTTGTGGCAGCAGATAACTGAAATATACCACTGAAATATGTTAGCTATTATTATTATTATTATTAATGTTATTATTATTATATAGCAGAGAGAAGCTGTTTGGAAAGTTTCTATAAAAGTACCTCTCTGCGGACAGTAATATGTATCTGATATGAAGAGTAAAGTGTCTGACAGATTTTACCCTGGCATAAAGTATCTAAACTTTGTAGATATGTAAATTACACAGACTAACTCAAATAAATATGAACCAATGAAACATGTAAATAATAAATAATAATAATGTTTATTATATTTCTTATTATTATTATATGGTAGAAAATAGGTGTTCAGGAAAGTTTCTAAAAAGCTGCTCTCGGTGGTACTGAGACATTTGACTGTCAAAGCAAAGTGTCAGACGGTTTTTACCTCGACATACAAGATATAAGCTTTGTTTCGGGTTATGTCAAAGAGGTGTTGTATATTACAGAGTTAAGATTAAGACTCACCATTGATATGCAATTGTACCTACTAAATAAATAATTGTGCAAAATGAAATAGCTTATTTTCTAATTTATAAAAATTAGATAGCCGCTCGTTATGTCTACTAGACATTCAGAAATTGTGATTAATTTCAAAACTGCAGTGCCAGACATGAACCATTAAACTCTTAAAAACTACAATTGACGGTAATTACAAATTCATTTATAATATATAAATTAAAATGACCTAAATGACTGTTTAGAAATTCTGCAGATCGGAAAGATATCTGGAGGACTAGTACGAGATTTGCAAGGACTTGCCAGCTAATCTGAGCACAGACTAGGGCCAAAAGTTCATGCTGGCACATACGGTAACCACTCTATCTTAAAACATGCAGGGTGAGTCATTTGTAAAAAACTGCAGAGGCTTGTGGCCAAGTGTGAACCATTGACCTCTCATGTGTTGCCAACCTACACATTTTCTCATGAGAAAATGAGTTTTATGAAAACTTACCAACCTTGTTTGTAATATCCCTTTACGATGTACTGTACGACAAAAATGATTATTCAGCTCATTTTGTGGGCTGATAGCCCCATGATAAATCCAATTGTCCTCTAGAGCAAGGCTGGATTAAATTGAAAAAAGACACTGTGACCTGCATTCAGGTAGGAAATCATTTACACTGAACCATTTATTTTGATTAGAGAAAATTTCTTTTAACAACGCATTGTTATATTATTACTGGTTCTTTGTGTGCACAGGAAGAAATTTAAAATGTTACATTAGCTTGGTTACATTAGATTTGGTATTCATTTTGAAAGAGTACATTATAGACCACAAATCAACACATCGGTTATCTAGTTAAAATACAAAAAAGACTATAAACTGTTGTATAAAAATAATATTTTAGTTTTTTGCATTGTGAGACGTACACATTCAGCATTAAGAGGTTTTTTCCGATATTTAATATGCATAAATTGCAACAGAAAAAAAACACTGTCAGTAATTGTTTTTTTTACAGGTAGGTTATGGAGCATGGTATTTAAGTAAAGGGTTTAAAATTTATATTCAGGCATTTGAACTAATCAATTAGCCATCCCATATGCAAACACATTTTAAAGCCGTTTTAAAAATCTGTAATATAGTAATAATAAACATTTAAATTCATTTAAATCAATTTTAAATTCAGCAAGGGAGTGCAGGGAACAGCAATATCAAAAACGTGTATGAATAATCCCCACATTTGATGTTATAATGCTATAATAATCTCATTTAAAGAATTTTTTATTTTAAAAAATACAATACATTTGGATATGTTTGTTAATAATAATAAATCAATAGTAAATAAAAGTGATAAATCTTGATGCAGCTGAAAACAGAGAGATTAATTCTATAAAAAAAAGAAATCAATGCATATGTGGAAATTATGTATATATTAGATAAATGTAATTTTTTTGTCTGATTAGAGTTCAGTTCTTCTGGGTGAGAGAGAAGAGGCGGCCTCGGTTTGTTGAACATGACATGCTCTCTAGGGTGCCATTCGAGACAGATGAGTTGGAGGTGATATAGCTCTGCTGCATGTCTCCTTTACCCAGACAGGTCTGGCACTGCGCTACTGTACTACGTCTGAAATGGTTATCCAGGAACAGGTAAATGACAGGGTTTAGGCAGCTGTTGAGAAAGGCCAGGCATGAAGAAAGGACGATCCCCCTTATCAAAGACCTGTGAGTGTCCACTTCAAATTGGGCATCACTGATCACGACAATCACCTGGATGGTTTTGAACACGTTGTAGGGCAGCCAGGACACCAGGAAGGTAGTAATGATGGTGAAGACAATTTTGAGAGAGTTCAGACGTCGCTCTTCCGCCCGTGGATTTCCAGCAGCGGTGCAGTGGCGCCTCAGTTTTGCCAGCATTGAGCTATAACAAAGGACGATAATCAGCAAAGGCACCACAAAGGTCAAAAAGCCTGTCAGTAGAATCGTGCCTTGAAAGGTGGAGGACTTCAGATCTTCCAGACAAGAGGAATGTTCTACCCTGCGGTAGACCAGTGACGGTGCACCCAAAACCAGAGACACACCCCAGACCACTGCACAAGTCAGTTGTATGCGCTTGCTTCTTCTAAGAGCGTGAAAATCCATGAGGCGTATGACAGCCAGATAGCGGTCGATGCTCATGCACGTGAGAAAGAAGATATTGGAAAAGCGGTTCACTGCAATGATGTATCTGCTGATCTTGCACAGCAAATTTCCAAAGGGCCACCGGTCATGCTGTCCAGCTGAGACTGCCCACAAGGGTAGAGTAAAGACAAAAATGAGATCTGCCAAAGCCAGGTTGAGCACAAACGTGTCTACCAGCCGAGCACTCCTCCTGTGCCTGTTGCCAATAACAATGAGAACAAGTAGATTCCCAGTGACTCCAGCAAAGAATATGATGAAGTACAACACGGGAAGGAAGACATGAGAATTGGAGAGAGTTTGTTCTATTGCTGGATTGACTGTTGTCGATGCGTTGTCATAGTCATAGTAGAGATCATCTGTTACATATTCCATTGTGCTGCCAAAGAGTGCCACCTCAGTGCTGTTTGCCATCTGTGTACATTTGACTGGTAATGCAAAGGAAACCTATTAAGTCACATGCCTGCACATGTGACACATCCTCAAGCTGCAGCAGGTTTCTATTTTCTGCTGATCAGATAAATATCAGTGTTTATATAAAGCTATTCCAAAATAATGGATAACAATATGCACAACTTTATGGCTGCAAAAACGTTTTTTGTTGAGTACTGCGGTCTCTTACAGGCACGGTTTAAATGAAGAATAAAACTTTTACAGCTGATAAAGGTTTACGACTCCTTCCACTCATAATTATTAACACCTATTAGTAATTTGTTCACTTGCAACAAATCACAGCAGATGAAGAAGAACGCTTCTTTTAAAACCACTCTAAACTTCATAACAGCACATAGAGCTCAACGGTAGACCTACAAATAAACAACATATGGGGATTTTTTTTTCACTACAGACTGTGGTTTCCTGGCAAATATCTGAGGAAATACTTACAGACGACTTGCACTCTTAAAATAACATAAAGCAATGCAGTTATGTGTTCCATCCATGCAATTATATACATGATGTAAACACTGCACTACTGGTATATATGGTGGACATTCTATTAAGTTGCATAGATTAATGCTTTAAGGAGTCAGATATTCAAAGTGTGCTGCAGAAAACACATTTTACATTCACTTTCAAGGTTACTTCAAAGCTAGCTTAAGAATGTTAATACAGCATAGCCTTAACATGGCAAGGGTTTAAATACATTGCTCACAAAAATGAGGGTATGTTTCATTATGGGATATTTCATTTTAAAATATCCCCTAATTTTTGTGATCTGTATATATGCTTAAAAACATCCTGCCCTTGTAATGACTATGCTTATACTTTATTTTTCAGACAGAACTAATCGCAGAGTCTTTTATTGTTATTATTATTAGTAGTAGTTGTAGTTTTCTTATTCATATTCTTCTTATTATTATTATTATGATTATGAGTATTATGATTATGCTGATGATGTAGTATTATTATTATTATTAATATCAGTTCAGGTTGTTGCTTTAAATCTAGAGACAACACTGTTTTGATTTGAATTTTAAAAAATAATTAAAAAATATATAGAATTTAAAGAGAAAGAGTTCCCACAGCTCACAAGTACTTGAGAGAAAAGAAATCACTTGTGAACGGTTACTGGGGAAAAGACAGAGGAATCAGTGACATCATTAGAAGACAGTATTACCAAATGACCTTTCTAACAGAATAGCTAGCTACAATTTATTGTAATTATCTAATCTGATGTTTGCTAATTAGCTAGTTAAATCCCGTGTTTCAATTTTTGGCATTCCATTTTGTCACTGTCTTGTTTTTGAAATGTCATTTACATATGTTTCTCTGTAGAGTTGATGTAGTGTTTTAGCTATCTTTAGCTGTCTGAATAATATAATATAATATAATATAATATAACATAACATAACATAACATAACATAACATAACATAACATAACATAACATAATATAATATAATATTATCTGTGTAAATCAGTTTGTCTGCTGTAATTTGTTTTATTTGAATGTTTAAATATAGCAAATAAACTTTATCAGTATATAAAATCTAACTCTTTTACTGAATTCAAGAGCAGAGAAGGTGTATTCAACTTTATGATTTAGCATTTAAAAAATCCAAGCACTGTTTCTTTAATAGCCTTTACACTTCTCCTGCTAGAAAATACCACAGCAAAGTGGATTGTAGGTGTAAGACCATGCAATTTTCAGTGTTTCAAGTTCAATGTTAGATGGTCCAAACTTGCACTGTTGTGCTGGTATTGCTTGTAAACCTTGATCACCACAGTGTACATACATGTTTGTCCACTTATATCTAACAGGAAGTAATTTACAAACTGTAGTGTAAAGCTAGTTGTGGAAAAAAATCTACAGGATTACATGCTGAAATATAAAGATTTTATCTAATTTGTTTTTGAGGTTTGTTCTCTGCTCACTCTAGGAAATATGATTGACGTTCATGTTTATTACAAATGATACTGAACTCTTTGGCATCTCTTTGTCCCAACCACAAAACTAAAACACATGACACATGAACTGACAAACGGTTGCAGTAACCACTAACCTGGTTCCTTATGTTTTACATTAAGCCTTACAGTCATACCAAACTTCTTATTAATCTATCCATCCTGCATAGGTTCAGTACAAATATTCCCCTTAATCTTTCATAACATTTTAACCCCAGTGTCTACTTTCTTAAAGGCATCACAGCAAAACAAGTCATACTTACCAGAACAAAAATCAGAATCAGTACAAGAGTTAAGATCATCTTAACTGCATAAATCTTTTGGGGGACTGGACTAAAACAAATAATCAGTGACTGTAGCACTGGATTATACCTCAGTTACTCTCCATTTGTTTAGGATTCTTCCTCCCTGTCAGGCTAATTATTCAACTTTCCTGTGTTCCCTGTGCTCCTAAAACAAAGTCCATCTAGAACCTTGATGGAAATCAGAGAACCCTTAGCTTTTCATCAGACACAGGTGATATAAAATTTGATGGCAACAGTGAGCCAATATATATTGCCTAATGTCAAGTGCTAGATGTCCATTCCAAAATCTAGTTAATATACAATGTTTATGGACATTGTCTTTATGGAAGTATAATAGAGACCTGAGTAACTGTAAAATGCGTAGCTTCTTGTGTATATATATATATATATATATATATATATATATATATATATATATATATATATTTATAAAAAC
>JAYJMA010000002.1:4907868-4929167 GCA_036873895.1 Parotocinclus cabessadecuia
CAATCTTAGTCTACAAACAATTAACATTTTATTATCTATTATATTTTCTAGGCACAAAAATTAAAAAGCTCACACTTTGAAAGTACATATTCTATACAGTTCTATTACAATAATAATTACATTTTTCTTGTCCCATTTCATTTTAGAGTGAGTCACTCAAACGAATTCACAGATTTGTAGTTGCTCCAATACTTCTGTTCACTGATTTATTTATTAAAAAATGGGGTGTGTTTTTTTTTTTTTTTTTTTTTTTATTTTTTTTTTTTTAGATAATTTGTTTTAATTAGTCACTCGATAGTTGGCAATCATACTGTCCTTAATATACAGATATTTTAAATCTGTATTTAAATACAGATTTATGTAGACTAGTTTTTATTACCACAACACTTGTAATCTGATCATATTTAACAACAAACCAAAAATGGAAATATGTAGTAGAATAATGTACTATTTATATAATTCTTAAAAATGCAGTTTTGAAAATTTATTTTAAGAACTTATCAAGAATGGTTATATTTTCTTAACTCGTCCTAAAAACAATTATAAGAACAACTGGTACGCTTGAAAACGTAATCCTACCATTTCCTCTGAACAGAAAAAAATAGATAATGAAACAAACTGTAAATAAAAATTCAGAACATGTCTGAAAAATGCTGCAAATGCAATATAGCCTATGTAAGAAAACTACATTTTCTTATAAACATTTACCAAGCAGATAATATAAGATTTTCTTAAATTTTTTTTGGTATTTCTATTTTTGAAAATTGTTTTGCATTAAAGAACATTTTAATTGCTTCTTAGTGTTTGTTTTAAGGAACTTTCACAATTTTTTTCTTCATAAATCCGGCCCCTGGTGGACACGTAGAGATCCTGTTAAGGTGTTCTCTCCAATTTATCTCCTTATTCTCATCAGTTGCGCTGAGTTGCTTATGCTGACCAAAGAAGGGTGGACAAAATTGCATCACTGCAGTGTGATTTCATTTAGCCAAAAATATTTCTAAAAATACTTGAATTTAATTAAATATTTGATTTTAGACTTCAGTCTAATCTCTCAAAGTAACAGTGACAATTGTTTGTAAGGTTTTTTTTTTTTTTTTTTAACAAGGGTTCTAATAATTCAGATGGCACTGTTATTGGAATTCAGCAAATCAACTGTAATTGATTTCATAGTTGTGCAGGATAAAATGGAATGACAATACTATTAAATTAATGCACTGTAAGTAGGGAATAAACACTACAATCACAGTTGTAACACACTGCACACCAAAAATTAGGGGATATTTTATTATGTGAGATTTCATTTTGCTGCATCCCGTAATTTTTGTGAGCAGTATAGTTGTAATACTGTGGTAATTCTTGTGAATGTTTAGCTTGACCGCTAATGAATTTTCTGTGTTTATAGGTCATGTCTGGACCTGTATTTAACCTGATTTTCATACTTGGTTTTCTCTCTGTTGTCAACACAATCAATCCTAAATTCTACCCCTGTGATGCTACCACTGACAGCAACGGTGGCATACATTTGGACTGCAAGCGCAGGCAGCTCACTGGCATCCCTAACATCAAGTCTTCTTTTATCATCTCATTGAACCTTGATGAAAATCTTATACATCAAGTAAAAAGCAGTGATTTATCTGGTATTCCCAATCTCCAGAAGCTCAGTTTAATGTGGAACTGTTTGCCTGGTCGTCTCAAGGCACTGAAGTTACCATCGTGTGAAGTGAAAATTGATCATGATGCTTTTGTTAACCTCCGGAATCTCACCTCCCTTAATTTAGCAGGAAATAGTCTCAAGACCATTCCACTTCTTCCTCAGCACCTTGAGGTCCTTGGACTGGAATTTAACAACATATTCCACATAGAACAGTCACTTGGGACGCCTTTCCTCAAGCAACTACTACTGGCTAAGAATTGCTACTATGCAAATCCATGTAATGAGTCCTTTTTCATTCATCAAAACGTTTTAAAAGATTTACCAGAGCTTCAAAACCTTACCCTTGGCCTCAATAATATGACTTCCATTCCTGATCAGCTGCCACCCTCATTGAAGAGTCTTGACCTGAGGGAAAACAAGATTACAGAGATCAAGGAAGACTCGTTTGCAAACCTAACACAACTCAGCTTCCTTAACCTGGAGTGGAACTGCCAAAGGTGTGATTATGCGGCTCAGCCTTGTTTTCCCTGCCCAAATAATGCGTCTTTAGAACTGCACCCTAAAGCCTTTTCCAGTCAGAACGACTCTCTTATTAACCTTAGTCTACGAGGAAACTCGCTTCACACTCTCCCTCAAAATCTCTTTGCATCTTTAAACAATCTTAGAAAACTTGATCTCTCAAACAATTTCTTGGCCTACACTATTCGTAACGGAACATTTTATGAGGAGCTGACACACGTTGTGTCCCTTATCCTGCACTATAACTATGAACCACTGAAAACTTTTCCTGAGTTGATCTTGTCACCCTCCATTAGCAAAATGAAGTCGCTGATGAACTTGCATCTAAGTGGGCTTTTCTTCCATCAACTGTCTAATCATAGCCTTGAGCCTCTCATTACACTCCCAAATCTGAAGCATATAGATCTGCGCATGAACTTTATCAGTACCTGCAATGTTACTGCATTCAGAAAGCTGAAGGCCTTGAGGATGGTGGGCCTTTCCCAGAACAGGCTAACCTTCAACCCATACAATTCAGAGAACTCTGATGAAGCCATGACATTGGACAGGTATCAGACAGATGACTACCTTAAGATTCAAGATATTCCTGCATTCGATTTGAAACTTCAGACGAGCTTTGTGTACTGTACAAAGTTAAACTGCTCAAAAGTGTATTCGATGTGGTATTTCCAGCAGTGCTTCTGTTACAGGAGACTGTTTTTTGACCTATCGCAAAACAATATCCCATGGCTAAATGAAAGATCTTTTCAGGGAATGGAAGAAGCTGTGTGTTTGGACTTGTCCTACAACTACATGAGTCAAAATTTAAATGGTCAGCAGTTCCACCTGCTTACCAAACTAGTATCTCTAAATATGGCTCATAATCGGATTGACCTTTATAATAGTAATGCTTTCCGTGAGCTAAGTAAAACACTTAAAGTTCTGGATCTCAGCAACAATGAATTCCACTTTCTCATGCAGGGAATGGGCCATCGCTTCACATTCCTAAAGAACTTGACTTCCTTGGAAGTGCTGAGTCTAGCAAACAATAACATTGGCCAGCGGATATCGAACATTCTTAATAGTACATCTGTAAAATATCTATTTTTCTCTGGAAATCGATTGGACATTATGTGGGATAACAGAGGGGATCAATATATACGATTCTTTCAGGGGCTAACAAATCTTACATATCTAGACATTTCTGATAACCAGCTTAGATCTTGTTCCCCTGAGGTGATACTTAATCTTCCTCAAAGTATTCATGTGCTCAGGGTGGATTCAAATTTACTAAATTACTTCCCCTGGGGAAATATATCTGTTCTTAATAAGCTTTGCTACCTAAACCTCAGTGGAAACTATCTTTCAAAATTACCAGACAGCATTATCCACTTTGGTGGACTTCGCATCCTCGACTTGAGTCATAATCGACTCAGCTCCATCCCAGCATCTTTTTTCAGCCAAGCAGCGAGCCTAAAAGAACTAATGCTCGATCACAACCAGTTCAAGATCCTAGAGCTGCAGGTTCTCCCACCACCGTTACAGAAAGGCAGTACTTTCTGTAGCACTCTTTCTTCAGAACATAAAAACACCTCTTGCAAGCTAACATTGCACGCTAACCCCATTACTTGTAGCTGTGCCACTGCCTGGTTTGCTGAGTTTCTGCGAAAGAGTCCCTTGGATATCCCACACCTCACCACAGATGTGCGCTGTGGGTTCCCTGAATCAGAGACAGGAGTGACCGTCATTTCCATTGACCCACGCTCCTGCCAGGAGATATTTGGCAGTATTGCATTTTTCTGTACTGCCCTGCTCACTCTTGTAGCAACTGCAACCCCTCTATTGAGACATCTGTATGGCTGGGATCTCTGGTACTGTTTCCAGATTTTATGGGCAGAACACAAGGGATACAGCCCAATTCGCAGAGACAGCAATGTAAAAAACCAGTTCGATGCATTTGTAGTATTTGACACATGGAACAAGGCAGCGAGAGATTGGGTCTACAATGAAATGGTGATTTACATGGAGAACAAGGGAAGATGGCAATTTCGCCTTTGTCTGGAGGAACGGGACTGGTTACCAGGGGTATCATGCATAGAGAACCTACACAATGCAGTGTACAACAGCAGAAAAACTGTTTTTGTGCTAACTAACTATGGTGACTCTGCCTCGGAAAATGGAATAATTAAACAGGCATTCTTTCTGGTTCAGCAAAGGCTGCTCGATGAAAAAGCTGATGTTGTTGTACTGGTTCTCCTGGATCCTCTTTTCCCCAAGCTCAAGTACCTACAGCTGAGAAAGAGGCTCTGTAAAAAGTCAGTTCTATCCTGGCCCAAGAACCCTAGAGCTCAGCCTCTCTTCTGGAATGACTTGCATATTGCTCTAGCCTCTGACAATTTAAAGTCCTACGATAAGAAAGTTACAGAGAGCTTCCTGTATCATGAGTTTCTCTAATTAAACCACCTGTAATGTTTACTAAGCAATACTGATGGCACACAATATAAATGCTATTGTGTCTGCATATTTAACAAGTCAGGATTTTATGTAACACCAAATTAAACAAGTCCGGGTGTATGTTGTATAAAAACATTCTGTGAAACAGAACATTGACCAAAATTATCATTGACATAAAGTTAATATTAATTAATAATAATAATAATAATAATAATAATTACTAATTCAAATAAAACATAAAACAATGTATTCACTATATTAAAATTTTTAGTACAACACGGTAATTCTTTGTTTTTCTTATAAAACTTGAAACACTTAAAATACGGAAAAGAAAGTAGTGCTACCATGTTTTGTTTTAACCGTTCAAGCCTGTGAATTTTTTTACTCATAGGGATTTGCTTGTGGTAGTTTTCTGTTGTTTAAACGTGATTTCGATGTATATGAGACAAATTTTTATTGCCTTTGATATTTAAGACCTCAGTCGTTAAAGGAAACTGGAACGTTGCTCGGATAGACGTTAAATGGGGCATAACTGTAATGCATATGCATGTTGTATAATAGCAGACTGTGATGTGTTACACATAACATGAACATTTCAAACTCATATCAATATGAAGTCTTCATTTAGGAAATCAGAATTGTTTAATAAAATAATATTTTACTATCCTTTTTTATCCCACAAGAAGAAATTTCAGTTACCATAGCAGCAAAATTTATACAGGGATAACTTATCTAATGGTGTACAAAACAGAATATAAGAATATTATATTGTAACTAGGCTGTTATATGCACCATGAATCCATGCCTTCGTGTGATCTATGCAAAATTCTCCAGTTGTAAGAGCTGTCAGTCCATACCTCAAACATGGGCAAATATTTTGTATTTCAGGTGACTTGCAAACACATAAGGTAATTATGTAAATGCATATCTTATCTATACCAAGATGTACTTCGTGAATATTATGCTATCAGTTAAGAAAAGCAATATCAGAAGCTTTTTTTCATTATCATAATTAGGGTTGAAGACAGCATCATCCTGTAAAGGCTTTTTATTATCATAATTAGACAAGGGAAACCAATAAATTAAAATCCAGAGTCAGAGAGGTTTTATTGTTATTTCAGCTACATACAAGTACATATTGAAACGAAACAGCGCTCCTCCAGGATCACAGTGCAACACAGAACACAAAGTGCAAAACAATTAAATTGCACAGAGCAGATAAATGTACAATAAATGCAAATATGTCTATATAAATAAAAATAATACACATTATACACATATTCGTATTAATACCAAATGCAAGGTTGCCAAATATGTCAACCTAGGCGATCATATCAATAAAGTTTTAAGCCCATAGCATAGGTAATAGGTAATAGATTTTTGTGAGCAGTATATATTGAAGAAAATTAAGATATCACATATACAAAAATCTAAGGAGGCATCAGCTTTAAAGTTACTCTATGTACACTCACTGGCTGCTTTAAGAGATACATCTTACTAGTACGAGGATGGACCACCTTTGCTTTCAGAACTGCCTTAATTCTTTGTGGCATTGATTCGACAAGGTGCAGGAAACATTAGTCAGAGATTCTGGGCCATGCTGACCTGAGATTGCTGCACATCACACAGATGCAAATTCTTTGACTACATTACATTACAGATACATAATTTAGGAGTTCCAGAGCTAATACATTCTTACAATCCAAGCAATTGTTGGTTAAGAGCCTTGCCTGAGGACCCAGCAGTTAAAGCTTGGTAGCTTATGGTTTCTTAACATCCAAGCTACTGTGGATCATTAATGTCTACACATGCAAAGACTCATCAGACCAGGCAACTGTTTCCAATCTTCGGAACGCCTGTGAGAATTTTAACCTCAGTTGTAGCCTTCAGCTACTGTAGCCCCTCTGCTTCAAGGTTTAGTGTGTTGTGTATTCAGAGATGCTCTTCTGCCTACTTTGGTTGCAACAACTGATCATTTGAGTGTTTTTGTTCTATCAACTAAATTCTGGCCTTTGTCCTCTGACTTCTGGCATCAACAAGGCCCAGATAACTGCTGGTCACCAGATAGTTTCTCTTTTTCTGAAAATTATCTCAGAACCCTAGAGACTGCAGTTTCTGGTATCCTGCCTAGCACAAGTAACTATGCCACATTTTAAATGACAAAATGGCAACAATGTTCCTCATTTTACATTGAAAAACAGTAAAGGTTATACCTAATAAAGTGGCCAATGAGTGTATAATTATAGCATTGGAAGTCTACTGTACTTATGCATATAGTGTATGTGAAATATAGTCTAGTGGTATGGTAACGGGAAGATGCGCGCTCCCGTCGCAGCTTGCTAAGGGAGAAGCGCTACGCGTGAACGCGCAGAGTTTCATAGGCAAGCAGTTTTTGGCGAGCGGCACCGATTTGCAGTTTATTTCGGTAAGTTTACTTTTAAAAATGATTCTTATGCGTACTTAATCTCCTGATGTAAAACTGAGTTAATCAATTGTAATGATGATGTTTACCTTGGGTAAACATTAGCTCGTTTTACGTGTGTCCGTTTGCATACTTATACTGCTGATTATTATGCCTGTAGCATGGCTTGAACTGACATCTGTATTAATGCCCTGCGTTTATTCTTAGGAAAAAACACTATTTTAACGTTTAACCGCAATACAGGATAAAATCTCGTTGACAGCAAAATGAATATTCTAGTTTATTTTAGAAGGCAACAACATTCATCATCCCCAGCTGCTTTCACGGTAAGTGAAGTACCGTAAACACGGATAATATTAAATAATCCGGTAATTTAGTTTTAGCGTATGGGTACAGGATGTTAGTTTTAAGTGCATACAGGTGAGCGAAACTGTTGCCACCGACATACTGTTATTTCTTTCAGCTAAATCTCTGTGCGCTAGCTCAGTAAAATACTTACGAAGCGTTTTATGAATAATACACGGTTAAGCTCAGTTTGAACTGTTATTATATGTCTATGCGTCACAAACCCTCAATCCTTGTAAAAACTTGACTTTTCGGGAGTTTTAGAGTCTAGGTTTTGCAGCATTCGGTCTTATAACAGACGTCAGACAAGAGCCTTTATTATCTGAAAGATTGACATCTGTGTGATTGACAATCGGTTTATCCTCCAGCTCCTGTGGCACAGTTGTACTTATATAACTGCAACATCCAATCGTAACTAAGGGGCGGGAGTATAATACGCCCACCGTCTGTTATCCAGTCCATGGTTTTATTTGATTATTATTATTACTTCGTACATGTATTTGTACTTACACACACACAGCTGTAGACAGCCCAGGGCGCAAGGCAGAAACAACTCTAGACAGGGCGCCAATCTATTGTCGGGCATGCGATTACACTGTCAAACACTAGTGACACTTTAGAAATTCCAGTTAACCTAACACACATGGCTTTGAACTCTGGGAGGTAACTGGAGTACCTGATGTAAACCCAGGGACCCTGAACACAAACCCTCCACCTGGGACTGAACCCAGGATCTGCTCGTTGTGAGGCAACCAGCCTACGTGCCATCCTGCTTTCTTGTCATTTATTCCAAATTCTGACCTCATCATTCATGTCGCAGCAGCATTCGAGACTGCTCGGATGTGGCAACGTCCAATTTTGTAAATCAGCCTCAGCCTCAGTTGCCTATTCTTAGGTCACAGGAGTGGTTATATGGTACTGATACTGGTGCCCATTCTTATGCCCACATTGAATAGCAGGTCTTTTTGATGACGTCTGCATGCGAGAATGCAATGTATGTAAGTTGCATCACTTGGACAATGGAAGGACACGTAGTAAAACAAGTCCCGTTTTTATAACTTAAGGTTGATATTGTTGTTCATAAGGTTATATGTTCATTTTTTCTGTATAAATGTGTTGGTAGCAAAATACATTTTTGGATATTTTATACATTTCTAACAAACATTTCTCAATACAAATGGTACCTTGGTTCTTGACCACCTCAGAACTCGCGTCAAATTCAAGATGTCAAAGTCAAATTCGGTACTCAATGCATTTTGACAAAAAAAAAAAATTAAAAATTGTCTCCGTTCTTGTCATTTCCTCCGTGCTCTGCAAACTTACTTAAACTTGTATTAGTTGAGCCATGCTACTCATTTCAGCTGAAACTCAAAAAACGAAAAATTATTTATGATTAATGATTCAAATTCACAAAAGCATTTTTACATCTACAGCATTGTATTCCCAGTACGAATTAGGGTTGCAATGATTAGTCGAGATTGTCGATTATAAAAACTTAATGATTCCCATTGTCTTCCATTTCTGCGTTCTGTACTAATGAAGAATAGCTTATTGTATGGTACCACAGATTTACACATATTTGATATTTGATTATGGGATATTTCATTAAAGGTCTTATGGATGCTACTTGCTAAGATGAACATTATGCCATATACAGTATAGATTTTCTGGGGGTCTGGAACAGATTAATTTAATTTACGATATTTCCTATGAAAAATGTTGCCATTTTTGGTTCTTGATTCCTCCTGGAATAATTAACAACGAAAACCGAGGTACCACTGTATTGATAAAAAGGATTGCTATGTTTGTGTGCAGTTGCTCCATTGAAAGAATCTCTCTCTTTCTCTCTCTCTCTTGCTCCTATTTCCCCAGATTACATTTAAATGGCCTGGAGTGTTTCTGCAAGCCATGAAGCAATTAACACCCTTTCAGTACAAAGACATATAAGCTGCTGTGATCACAGAACAGTACTGCCACAGAGACACAATTACATTCATCTTTGTTTACATATTTGTAACAAACCTTTTTACAATGGTGAAAAACGTCAGATTATGTCACATTCATCAATGTGGTTAATTTTTTTCTTGTAAAAACATTTCTGGAAAAAAAAATTTAATTGTAAGACAAAAAAAAAATTGCCTTTACAAGCTCTCTACTAACTAACAATCTGAATGTATAACAGTACGAGGTCAGTTTGCCATGCTGAGACCAGCCTGTCTCCGTCCCCACGTACCCCTTCTACTCCTAGAAGACGCAGACGGGTAAGCGCTGGCTCTAAAAGCAGCGAGCGTGGAGGTGATGGAAAGACCCTTTCTATGGAGAACATCCAGTCACTAAATGCAGCCTATGCAGCCTCTGGCCCAGTCTATTTAAGTGATTATGAGGTGCTTGCTTCCACTGCTTATCCAAATGGCACTATGACCTTGGGTCGTACCTATAGAAGACCGACCGGCCCAAAAAGCAACCATAACCTTAGCTCATCTTTAAGCTATCTTCAGTTAGACACAGAGGCATATGGAGATTCCTCTCTGTTGAAACATACTGCACAAAGTGTTTCTAAAGCAGAAGGCAGCTCGCTGATTAGCCACTTGTCGGATCTGCAAAGGGAGAATACTGTTTTGAGTAGAGAGCAGGAATTCAACAGTGCACTTGGTTCTGCTGTCAACTGTTTTAAGACCTACTGGAGTCCTGAATTAAAGAAGAAACGTGTAAAAGAAGAGATGGCAAAGAACTCCATGCTGAAAAAACAGATTAAGGAAGAAAACCAGGTAACAGCCCACAGTTTTATGCAAAAACCCTGAATGACATTTCATAATGATCTGCTCAATATAAACTCAATGTTAAATTTAATTTGACCAGTTAGGCAACCAAAGCAACCTCAAACCAATGTTCTACTGTCCCAATCAAATCTTATTTTATTGTGTTATTTACATAGAATTAAGCTCACATAACCTAATACATTTAATTAAGATTATTACCTTCTGTACATTCTCACGGCTTACTTTTAGTTAACTTTTTTCCATCCTTAACCAAGTTTCATAAAATCATAAAACACAATAAATCACCATGGTAAACCTAATAATTGATTCACCATTTTTTGCCTCTATCAACACCTACCACTGCTTACTGCAGGGTAGCCTTAACTATTTTTCTTTGGCTAAATATTGTAATTAGCAGGTATAGTGACCCCATGCCACACTTTGACATCGTATGTACTCTGTGTAATAGTAATTTGTTTGAAACAGACTGGTGTTACTGTCTTACAGTGTTCCCATTTGGCAGAAGATAACCAGAATATATATAGATAACCAAGAAAACCAGTGTCCTCCAGTTTAACTGACACTGTTCGATCATTGAAATCAACTTTGCAGTGCTGAAATAAAATTAACTAAAAAATCAGTGGCTGATTATTGATAACAGCTTACACCCCTTTATTTAATGTATTTTTTTTAATGTGATTTAATTTTCTTTTACTCCAATGTCGACTCATGCATCCTAATCAAGGAATCTGTTTTCAGCCTTCTCTTCCTCATCAGCCCTCATTGTGCCTCACCAACATCCTGTCTTATGATTTAATGACCCAAAAGGTGACCAACAGTCAATTATCCTTCTGTAACAAGGAAAGGTAGAGCACATGCATGCTTATTGCTTGACCTTCTTAACATTAACTCAGACTTACTGAGGATGAAGTGGTGACCCTAATGACTACACATTATCCAGTGACTTGCCCACTGGATCCAGTAGCATCCATTACCATCCAGTTGCTGCCAGAAACCTTGCGCCATATACCACAAATATGATCGAGATGTCTGGTTCCAAGGTGTTTAACTATACAGAAACACTCCTGTCTTTGCAGTAACTGAGGCACTTTGGTGATCCAAGGAAGACACCATAGATTCTGTACTTATCATTCTGCATCTGTCTGCTATATTTGAGGCCGTGAATCATCAGATTATCAGTCATGACAATATCAGTCCTGTCATGTGGGGTTTGCTTTTATCACCTCATAAGATTACTACAGGAGTTTTTCAGGGATCTGTTTTTGTCCACTTTTTCTCTCTCTGTAGCTTAGTGGCAGCTGCTGGTCTTTCATTGTTAGCTTACAGCATAAAATGTGTGACTTTATTTATACGCCAATTTTGTCTTCTGTTGCTTTTCAAGAAAATGGTCTGTGACCCAGTCGTACCAAGTAGATGTCTTTTTGAGGGCACAGTGTCCTCTTAATTACCAGCAGAGCTAGGCTGCCTAGATGGCCTTGGCCCACTGTGTTGCGAGTGTAAGCCATTTTAAACAGGAGAAAAACCCTTTCTACACCCACAGATTTAGATCCAGTTGTTGCCACTAACAACAACAGTTTGCACAGCTGAGACCTTGCTTTGTCCAACAATGAACTAATAAAACGATATTAAATTAGAAGATGGAAATGTTGAAATTATGAAATAAATTGAAAGAAGGAAATACTAGGTGTGTTTTACACACAGTGTAAAGAACAGTGTATGAAATGATTAATGGAATTAGTCAAGTAATATAGCCAAGCAAATACCAAGAAATGGGTAGCAGTTTGTGTTTCAACTTCACTTGCAAAACCCGCGATGGGACTGAGCTCCCAATGATTGAGTGATTGTCTATATCTCAAAATAGCTGCCAATCAAAATGAGATTGAGCCTTTCGACTGTTCCTTCAATCATAATGCTAAGTGTCATGGCCAATCCACAGCTCCATTCACCCTCAGAGATGCTGAGCGTCTGGGGGCGGGACTAAATCATGGCATTCATCAAATGATCATCGAGTTTTGAGGCAATGAAAAAAAAACTTCCATGCAGTCCCATTGGAGTGAATAGACACCCACCTTCTGCGGGCAAATGCGTTGAGCATATACGAAAGCAAATTATTGAAATCTATGGCATTGATTCTACATGAATGTATGAGAAGTTAACAGAATTGTACATATTTGTACTTATTAGCTGGTATAATTCAGAATTCATTAGCGTAATTTTTTTATATTGGAACAGGTAAGCCTAAAATAGATTAAACTGAGGAAGAGTTAACAGTTAGTTGCAAATCATTTGCTTGCAAGAACTGCGTTAAACCTGTGACCCATTGGCACCATGAAACTTACATTTTTGCATTCTTCTTTTATGTTGTTTTTTCCAGGATTTCACTACAGCCTTTTTCGGTTAATGTTTGTTTTGGGGGGTTACTCCCTTCAGCCTCCTCCCTAGTAAGAAAAGTGCATGCTCTCTTGGGTTTAAGTCTGGAGGTTGACTACGCCAATCCAAAGTCTTCCATCTCTTGTCCCTGATCTACTCCTTTGTATGTGTGTGTGTGTGTTTATGGTCATTATCTTGCTGCAAAATTCATTTTAGTTGCATCTTTCTTTAATTTGACAGACCACAAAAGTCTGTTTCAGTAGACTTTTGAGTTAGTAGTGCCGCTATCATGGGACATTATCGATAAAACCCAATGAGCTAGTCCCAGAAGAAGCTATGCAAACCCACGCCATGACAATATCTCCATTGTGTTTTATAGATGAGCTTGTATGTTTGGGATCATGAGCAAATTCTTTCTTTTCCATACTTTAGCCTTTCCATCACGTTGGTGAAGGTAAATCTTTGTCTCATATACTTCTTGGCAAATATCATTCTGGTCTTGTTATTCCTTTTGCTAATTAGTGGTTTGCATCTTCTGGTGATGCCTCGGTACATCTGCTCATAAAGTCTTCTGCCAGCAGTAGACTGTGATACTATCAGCCCTGTCCTCTGGAGGTTGTTGCAGAAGTCAGCAGCAGTATTTTTCGTCTCTTTCTTTATAATTCACACAATGATTCTGTCATCAACTGCTGTTGTTTTTCTTGGTCATCCTGGTAACATCTATTACTTAGTACACCAGTGGCAACTTTCATCTCCAGGACATTCTAAATGGCTGTACTGGCTATGGTCAATATTTGTGCAGTCAATATTTGTGCTTGTTTTTCACCCATAGACAGCTATCTGGGTTTCATGTTGGTTACTCTTCTAACTATAAAGGCACAGTCTGCACAGGTGAAACCCAGGTATGAAACAATGTCGAGTGTAGAGATGTGAGTGTAGACAATCGGCACTTTTTTTGTTTGAGTAATCAATGTAACAGGACACACTTGGGCTACCTTCTGTCTCATTAAGTGCTAACTGGATATCAGATCCAGATTTAAATACCTGGAAATCTTTTGTCTTATATTTGTCTTTAAATGCCAAACGAAAATGTTTTCAGTCTACAGCAAAAATACTCACTGTTCCAATACTTTTGGAGGGGAGTCTATCTGTTAGACTGTCGGGGAAGAATTGATGTGTTGCTTTCATTTGGTTTCAAATCAAAATGTGCTGTATAATGTAGGCACTTTGCGTTTTGTTGCCTGCCTTCTGTGATATCTGCTTATGCCAAGATGTATTTTCTCTCTGCCTGTTACCATGGAGAGCAATGTCAGAATGCTGGTATTTCACTGCCATTCTTTTAATGAAGAGCTGTAATTGGTATGTAGCATTGCAGTGGTAGGTGGCGTGGTGATTATTGTGCATGTCCTTCCTTTTGCACAGAGCTACTTATTTACCTGCTGTATGAGACAGCCATGATTGTTAATTGTCCATTCTTCCACCATTGGTCCAGACATGGATGCATTCAAGGTATCATTACCAACTATAACTAAAGGAACATTTGCATTTGTGGTTCCCTTTTACTGGCCTATTGTCCTGTCTATTAGCCAAACTGTCTATCAAACTTTTTATTTTAAGATTTTTCTCTTTTTGGCTAGCGCTAGTTGTAGGAGTAGAGGCACCTTGCCAGAATAAACCACTTCAGAAATGATTTTTGCATTCCCACCGTTCAAAACACCAAAACATTGGTATCCTTAAGAAAATCTTAAAATATCTTGTTAAAAATATAAACTTGGCTCACAAATGAATATGTGTTGTTATGGAGGTGGATGGCAGAACAGGCACTTCTTTTATAGATTGTGCAGATCGGGCAGTTTTGGACACAGTCCATTGATGGTTGGAATTTTGATTTGAAAATTCTATCAATGCATTTCTTTGGGGGATTCTTAATGTTTAAACTAAAATCTATTAAGAAAAGTAAGTCAGATTGACTCTAAAAATCATAGCACCACACTATCTACACAGTAGTGTTTGAACCTGTATTATTCACATAAATGTGTGAAATAATAATAATATTAATAATAAGTATGAGGGATAACAGTATATAACAATATAATAACAGAGATACTTGAGTGAGTCAAGCAAGAAACACACACCACATCTATGAATAGGGAGAAGAAATACCTGTTATTATTTTATTTTTAATTCTTTGTTTTTATTTTGAAACAGAATTTCCAATCTTAACCCTATCCTGTCCTTTTTTATATGTGCATGACATGGACACTGATCATGATTTGTGATCTGTGATTTATAACCATGGAAACCAGATTTGAGTGTGTAATATGCAACACACACCATGTGTTATGTATGCAATTCACAAATGCCCATCATGCCAGCAAAGTGTGAACTTATCTATTGGTCCCCACTAACTTTTTCATGGCCACTGCCAACACAGTTTTGATGTTGTTGTCTCGAAAGATCATGGTGATCTGGACCAGGGGTCATTTATTAGTTGTCGAGTTAGCGGCTGATGTGATTGTATAGGCTGATGCGTGAGCCACATGGTCTGCTACAGTTGCAGCAGGTGAGGTTGCTTGGTCCGGTGTCTGTTGTTGCCAACTGCAGTTTTCGCTGTCACCAGAACCCCCTATCCCACCACCAGAACTCTCTCCTTTCCACAGCTTCCCCAATGACAGCCTTGATGGTGGACTGCTAGCCGGTGTGGTCTGAGGTAGCTGTCTTTAGGTCTGCAAGATTAAAGCCACCTGCCATCAGGTCGCGCTTGCACAAGTCCTTATGGTGGAGACTGGGTCGTCCTGTGGGTCTGGAGCCTGTGGGTAGCTCAACACATAGCAAGTCCTTACTGTACTTAATTTCCATATGTCGATACATGATAAAATCTTATCAGACAGAATCCTGGTGTTAATAATTCAACAATCTATCCTGAAAGAATTTGTTAATCTGGCAAAACGGTGAGCAGCACTGTTCATGCTTGCTCTTTTCGTCTTCACATATCCCACTTCTGACTTAAGGTACAACCCTGAGAATTAATACAAGCAACTGACAAACAACTTTGTGCAATGGTATCAGTGCAGCCATCTACAACTTGACCTACACCCAATTTCATATTTTGGTACAAAAACCAGATACATTCATAATACATGATTGGATATCACAAAATAGGTTCTATTTACAAAGTAGTATGCGATGCAATAAAATAAGGTGATTTTGTGTTCAGCAGCCTAAAATCTACGAAACAAGATGAATCTGTTGTCTGATGATTCTAGCCAGGGATTAGTAAAGTGCTATATTGAAAGTATTGTAAGTGTTTAAAAATGTAAACAAATTTGGAAATAAAAAAAATATGGCTAATAAAAAATGTAATTAAAATTCAACATCCCAAGTTTTTTAACCGGTATTGAGTCTGTAGTACAGAAAAACTGTTAGTAATAGGTGACTTCTTGATTGAACGTGAGTACATGTAGATATAGTTTAAATACATTACATCCATGCGTGGTTGTTTGCACATAAGACTACACTGCAACGCAGCCGTCGTCCATGTGGAAAATGTGACCTAACCAGCACAGGCATCTCTGGGCCAGCATGACAAACATATACAGTTTTCGTCTTTGCTCGGAGGCATGCCAGGTTGAAGAGGCCCCCGTCAATCCTGGCATTGAGGAAGATGCTATCTACGGACTGCCGGAAGGCATGAGGCAACAGCAGGGAGAAGAACAAGCCAAAGAGAGTCTGTGCAAGAACGCATCCCTGCTTAACACCACTTTTGATTGGGAAAGGGTCAGAGGATAATCTGCTGCACTAAACAGTGGCGCTCATGTTTTCATGGAAGGATGTGATCGCGCTCAGGATAATACTATATAGCACTTTACTAATCCCTGGCTAGAATCATCGGACAACAGATTCATCTTCTTGTTTTGTAGATTTTGGGCTGCTGATCACAAAATCACCTTATTTTATTGCATCGCATACTACTTTGTAGATAGAACCTATTTTGTGATAGCCAGTCATGTATTATAAATGTATCTGTTTTTTGTATTAAATATGAAATATTTATGTTGGAATACTGCCCTTCTGAAATCAGAACTATCTAGGTCTCATCAGACCACAGGACATGGTTCTAGAAATCCATATCCTTAGTCTGCTTGGCTTCAGCAAACTGTTTACAGGCTTTCTTGTGCATCTTCTTTAGAAGAGACTTCCTTCTGTGATGACAGCCATGGAAAACAGTTTCATACAGGGTGTGGTATTTGGTCTGGGTTTGACCTCCCACCCCTTTAACCTCTGCAGCAATGCTTGCAGCACCCATACGTGATGTTGAATACATGCACTCAACGTCTTTGGTCGACCTTACTTGTTAAATTGCTATATGGTAGGTGTAGAAACATTTCAAAGGTAATCAAGAGAAATGGAGGCCCCCCAGAGCCCCCCTAACTTTCAAGTGTCACAGCAAAGTCTCTGAATACTTATGTCCATGCAAAATGGTCATTTTTCCTTTTTAAAACATCTACAGTTCTGTTTTTTACTTTCTCGTTATTTTGTATTTGATGCAGAATGAAGGGGGATAACCTGATTCACAGCACAGGTTCACAGCACAAATGCATTGCATCTCTGTATATAATGCATATAGTATGTTTATAATACACATTATTTTCTTTACATCCCCCTCTCCAGATGTGCACTGAAGAGTTCTGTTCTCAGAGTCAGCTTGTTCAGCAGAGCTGTGCAGGCTCATTAGGATCACTCTGTGACCCCCTTCCTTATCTGGGGCTCACTGAAGACAACTTTCACCATCTACAGTCAGATCATGAGCAGCAAAGCAAGGAGATCTACCTTCTAAGAAAAGCTCTAGAAGAGATGGAGCTGCACAATGAGTGCCAGAAGCAGACACTGAATGCACGGGATGAGTCCATCAGGCAGCTGCTGGAGATGCTTCAGGACAAGGGATTAGTTAGGTCTGAACAATCTGATAAAGAGGGACTGAGGGCATGTTGTGAAGCTGAAGAAACAATGGGACATCTGAGGGCCAATCTAGAGCAGAAACAGAAGGAGAATATGCATCCAAGGAAGGTAAAATATTTTTACTTATTATTAAAAAGGTCAAACCCATGTAATCTCAACAATCTCCCTAACCCCATACCATTTAAAGTGTCCCCACTGCACACCTGATCCAATTGATCATTTTACCACCACACTCTTCATCAATTTAGTAGGGATTAGGAAACAACTGTAGATTAGAGGATCCACAAGAATGCATAACCCCTGGTTTAGAGACAGTGTTATCTTGTAGGTGCTCTCATAATTGTGTTGATTTTTATTTTAGCTTGGTTGTTTTCGGTCTCCTTAATATGACAGTAAATCTGCTGGCCATTGCATACCAAATCAGAAAATGTTAGGACATTATGGAAAATACATATAAAGCATTTGCTTATATTTACTTTTGTTTCATAACAAACAGTATGAACCTGAGATATTTCATGATATTTCAATTCTGTTTAACTTAAACAACTTGTTTGCAAATCAACTTGTAAACATTCATTCCTGCATTTCAGACCTGTGACACTTTCCAAAAAGTTCAGACATGGTCAAGTTAAAGCTAGTAATGAACTTCCAAAAAAACTTAATAATGATGTGCTTTCAAACAGGTAAACAAGTTGTTATAATCAGGTTTTGCTGAAAAAAAAAATCAGTAAAGACTGAGCCTTTGTTAAAGGTGAGGTCCAGGCTTCTCCAACTGGTTAAAATAAAATTTTAACTTAATTTAGTTAGTAGTGGATCTAATATATCCTTTACCATGACCCATGATCTTTCGTCTGGTCCATATCCCTCTCAGTTTATTAGATACTGGATTTGACCTATTTGACCTATATCTAAAATGACCTTAGGCACCTTCCTACCTCTTGGTTAACTCATTGTACTTGTTGTATTTAGCTGTTGGACTGTGAGTGATAACCAGACATAAGACTGACAGTGATTCCCAATCTATCCATAGACTCTCTCCATACCTCTGACGTGAACTACAGTCCTCGGTCACTGATGATCTCCTCTGGGATGCAGAAGTAGTGGAATATATGGGAGAAAATTAGCTTTGCTGCTTTAAATGATGTAGGGAGTTTTAGCAGATGTATGAGGTCGAGAGACTTGGAGAAGCAATTAATAATCACTATGATCACCGTGTGATCCTGGGAGTCTGGGATGTCAGTGATAAAGTTTATCGTCAGATGAAACCGTTTTTTTTTTTTTGTGGTATTTGCAATGATTTAAGTTTGCCTGCAGGCAAATACCTAGGAACCTTGGACTGCACAAACAGAGCAGGTGTTCACAATGTGGACCCAAATGAAGAACTGTTTCTGGAAGGTCGGAGCTATGTAGATTCTACCTGATGTGGGTTGGGCTTGGCATTGTGATGTCTTATTCTCCGATCCTGGGTTCAATCCCCGGTGGAGTGGTCTGGGTCCTGTCTGTATGGAGTATACATTTGTTCCCTGTGTTTGTATGGGTTTATTCTGGGTGCTCAGATTTCATCCTGCAGTTTAAAGACATGCTTTAGGTTAATGGATTACGCTAAAGTGGCCTCAGTGAGTGTATAAACATGCAACCGTGCCCTACGTTGGATTGAAGCCATGATTAGGGTTGTTGATGCCTTGCAACCTGCCCCTCCAGCTAGGCACTGGCTTTCCCCCGACCCAGTACAGGATTAAGTGAATAACAGTGAAGTGAAGGAATTTCACTGTTGCTAAAACAACAAATCCAATGACCTAAAAAAAGTACTGTATATTAAAGTGAAAAATTATTATCAGCAAATGCTGGTGAGGCTGTGGTTGGCTAAAACATATACATTGTAAATATTTAAAAAAATATTTTTTTATTATTAAATAATAAAATCAACACCAAAATCATACAAGAAGTACAAAAAAGCCCCAGACCTCCAAGTGCACGACCTCTGTTTAATGTTTTCAATTTTCAAGTAATTACAAAAAAGATATATCTGCTGTTTATAAGCATTCAGTCTTCTTTAGTTCTATACTTGCTTAGTCCAGTTCAGAATTGCATGGAGCTGGGCCCTAACCAACAGCACAGAGTGCAAGCAATCTCACACTCACTTAGACTTCTTGAAATCTGGGGGGAAGCCAGAGTACCCAGAGAAAACCAAGATGCAGATACAGGGAGAACATGCAAACTATACACAGGTGGAATCAAACTGGTGATTTCTAGAGCTGTGAGTAGACAGTGCTGCATCATGATGCCCGGTCAGTAATGAACATGTAAGTGTCTGGCGTCTGCCTTCCAGTTCTTTTTGGAAGCTACTGTATTAGACATTTGAAGATATAAATTTGCTGTGCTATTTGTTTTGTTAAAGTGAAATTAAATTTATTACAACATTTATATTCTGTTATCCAAGAGAAGGTCCTAGTTTTGTGTAACAAAAGGAACAGCACGGGATTTGAATGAGTTCAATACAGTTTTTATTCAGTCAGACATTTTCATTTTTGTATAAGTATATGGTCGTATTAATGATTTATTGTAACTTGGGGCTGTATGTGTATTATTTCTCAGGCAAGTCGTTCTTTACTGCTACACTGCACAAGATCGTCTTTTACTTTTTATTGAAATGACCCTTACTTGTAAACTCTTGGCTCATACAAATATCAGTTTCAGAGTAAAATTTATAACATTGTGTTGGTGTTTATGAGCACTCATCTTGTTTTTATTATATATCAGAGAGGGTTTGAAAGCACCATTTTAACATGAACATGCAGTCTGGAATCCCTCACTTATTTTTTTGAGATCTGAAAAGGTCCTTGATATTAAATTGCACTTATTTACAGGCAGGCAAGACTGGTATTTTAGTATCTGAGTATTGATTTTTACTGAAGGTTTTATTTAAGTCAAACCCGTGAGAATACATTAAAATGTATGCCATTAGGCAAACTCTCATAGACTTATTTCAGAAGTGCTTGGAATAAACCAACATGTTCTCAATTTTGGATGCATCCCAAACTGAATACAGTTATATTAAACAATTGAGCTGAACAGCGGAATTTGAATTATTAGGGCTTTTCCGTTGGCTTTCATTGTAGCAGGAGCTAGTGGTCCAGAATGACAGTTTAAGGTATAGTAGGGCTTAAGGTACCTAATATGTTATAGTAGTAAATCAGTTCACGTAGCAGAGTTTGTATATTTATACTTTAAAATATGCAAGAGTACTGCAGAGCGGAACACCGGTGAAAAAAAGATCGATTAGAGATTTTTATTTTTAAATTATTAAAGACAAGTGGAAATGCTATTGGTTCCTAAAGATGATATGACAACGGATATATACCTACTGTATATGGTTTATTGTTTTAATGCTCATTGTATATTGTGTTGTCTGTTTGTCTGAAGATTTTACAACCCTTTTTGCTCACTGTTGTTTTAAATTTACTTGTTTTTCCACTTGGATAGAAATTATTTGACATTGACGTAATGACTACTATATCTAGTTAATGTTAAATCTACCCCTGCCCCTTATCAAGAGCGACGTACAATTAATACAGTCTTACAATCCAAGCAATTGTGGGTTAAGGGCCTTGCTGAGGGAGCCAACTGTGGCAGAGGTGAGATATGAACCCTGGACCTTCCGGTACCTTAACCACTAAGCCATCACAGTCCCATGCTTGTGACCGATTATGACTAATTAGTTACATGAAATCCAGTTTAACTCACTGTGAATTTAAATGCAATAATAAGCTTATGCTAACTAATGTAATTCATGAAACTCATTCTAAAAAAATGTTGA
>JAYJMA010000002.1:4939619-4974044 GCA_036873895.1 Parotocinclus cabessadecuia
GCAGACTTTTTTCAGATAGGCAGGTCAGAGTAATGGTGACTTCTAGTCAATCTGAGCAGCAAGTACACATTTAATTAAGCAAATAATCAGAATGTGCTTGCAAGTTAACCATTTTTGTAAAAGCTGCATATTTTATCTGCTTAAACACAGCTATTACATCACCTATGCACATGCATTTAAGATGCACACAAAGACAGAAGTGATGTCGCCTAGTTAAAATTGTCGTTTAGACTTCATGAATCACATTTCATACACACTTTATTAGGTACACCTTGCTGCTATCAGTTTGAACCCACTTTTGTCTTTAGAGAAGCTCAATTCTTCATGATATAGATTCAACAAGTTGCTGGAACATTCATCAGAGATTTTGTTCCACATTAGGATTATGCAGTTGGTACAGATTTGCCAGCTGCACATTAATCATGCAAATTTCCAGATCCACCACAACCCAAATGTGCTCTATTAGACTGGGATCTGGTGGCAGTGGAGACCATTTGTGTACAGTGAAATTCCGATCCTACCATCATGACTGGACATGCATCAGAGGAGGCTGCTCAGGGACTGCAACAGCAATCAACGCCAGTCCTGCGATAGGCTGGTGAGTGCGATATTTTAACGCAGATCATTTTTAATGCCATTAATTTTCACTGATTGCCCCTGTGACTTATGAGCTGTATCCAATACGGTCCCCTAATTACTGTTCCCTACATTCTACTTACTATATAAATCATTGTTAGCCTTTAAGAAAACCTATATGTTTTGCTCATCACAGTGCAATGGCAGATTCCATCACATAAAAACACCCCTGGCAAGTCACAAGTCACATGCCAGTTTAAGATGCTGCTTTTCCTCATAAAAGATGTGTTACGATGTGTCGTAAAGTATCTAATAAAATTTATGTTTTGCATTAAAAAGGTGTCATTCTGGTAAGCACGATACAAACCAATGAAAAAGTAAAACAAGTGAAACTGCCCCAAACAAGCAGCATCCTTAAAGCTAGCACATATTTTCCGTATAAAAATTCACACAAATAAATGCTTTAACAGTAAACAACAGTAAATGCATTAATATACTGTCCTGACCTCTCTCTAAGGAAAATCCCACTCTAAGGAAAAGCTAGAACATTTAACATTTAAGAGTATGGTAGGATGAATACTTTTACTTTTAACGGAAGCCTTGCTATGTCCGCTGACAGCCATGATTACAAACATAGAGGATCAGTCAGATGAAACAAACTCAACAACTGAACGTGAACCAGTGTGGTAATAAGTAAGAGAGAATAGATAAGTAATGAAGGAAAAAAAACATTAAGGAAAAAATCTAGTAAGAACAGGCTGAAGTCCAATGTGAGACACCCACAACCACACCCCCACTGGAGTTCCACTAATAAACTAACTCCTGCTTCTTTTTGTGGATCCACAGCAGAATCCAGCAGGATAACATTCATTAAAGTGAATAGACATTGATCGAAGGATTGTTAAATAGCACATTGTTTCGTAGTTGTAGCAACACACAATTCCATGTACAACTTGAACTAACCCTAACCTTAGAGGCTTTCACAACACTTTAACTTTTAATGCTATAACATACATATAATGCTGCTTACTTTTTGACAATATAGGACATTTTACCCATAAAACAAACGGTTCCTATTTAAACAAGTTCCCATTTAACCCTAGCACCAACTAAACCCCTCTCCCTAACACCTTTCACCCTACATCAGCTTTCTGCTCCTATAGCACACCTAGCAGTGCTGCTTACAACATAGCACATTTCACAAATAAAACAGTACCTGTTCAACCCAGTAGGACCTCCCTTACTGTTTAACCTTAACTCAACCTTACTGGCCTTCACACTGCTCCAGCTTTCTGATGCAATAACATACATAGTGCTTACTTATTACCAGTATAGCACAATTCAACCATTTAATCCAGTTCCTGCTTAAGCCTAGAAGACACATTTCACACTGTTCCAGCTTTCTGATGCTGTAGCGTCCACAACTGTTTACTTACCACCAATATAGCACAATTCACCCATAAAACAGTGCTTATTTACCAGTATAAGCTTGTTCTTCCTTGACGGCATTGCACTACCCAAAAAATACTTGGGTCTCAGTAGCATCCAGTGTGCACAGCTAATTTGCATAATCTGAATGGGTAAAAACAGATCTGACTGACTGAACTGATACAACACTTCATGACTGACTGAATACGAACAACTATCCCCAAATATCTACTGAAGTATCTTTAGTAATTAAATTGCATTCATTACATATGGCCCATTGTCGATCATAGTAGCTAAACATTACTCTTATCAGATATTTATATCATTTTGTTGCTCTGTTCATATCATTTTATTTTGCAGTGCTTAAAGTCAGGGAGGACGCAACAAACATTCATGAAGACAAATTAAAGCTGTCTTTACTGAGCAGGAAGGAGAGAAAGGACCCGCTGGATTTACTACCGAGACAATTTAAAATTGATTTAGGTAGACCAGGGAAACGCATCTAGAGTTCACCCGCTCCCTGTATGAGCACTTTTTTCAATTATTCACTATACACTTTGAAGGTTTTCACTGATGAATGAACAACACGAATCAACTGAAATGAATTCACACATCATGGAGTGGCCACTCGATTCACTCAGTCTATGCTTCATTCAGTAAAACCCAAACTGCAAGGAGAACGGTTTATTAACAGCATAATATACACAACACAGCCTGTTATTAAGCTTAGTTTAGTTTGTGAGAGCTGCACACCAGGGATTCTTTAGATACTGATTTTATACAGTTTGAACTTTTATAAGCAAAGTAAAAACACAAGCAAAGTTTGGTTAGCTTGATCTGCTTAATCCTCATTCAGGGTCGCAGGAAAGCCGGAGTCTAGCCAGGAACGCAGGGTGCAAGGCAGGAACAACCCTAGACGGGGCAATAAGCCACACTCTTAAGTTTCTTTACTTAAATTTCTGAGATTATGTTTGACTAAATTTGTTGTGGGATTTTAATCTTTGAAATTTAGCTATTGAGGTCTTATTCACGTTGCTCGTAAAACCAGTAGTCCAAAATGGTGGCTCTTCAACTAAGAAGTGGGTGAGCCTCGGGTGGGGGTTGACCGGTGAGGGATGACATAATGGGATGGCTCCGAGAAGCATATGATTCCTGACACAAAAACTGACTGACAGAAAACGGATGAATGTTTTTTTTTGTACCTGGAGGGGTAAAAAGGAGCAGTAGAGGCCCAGGTGAAAATACAAACGCAGGAAAATAAAGGGAATTTTGCATGCCATGTCCACTTTACGGACAAATGAGAAAATGTTTTTGCAATGTAGGAGAAAACCAGGTACTGGGTGAAAATTCCCCGCCTAAGAGGCCTAAAGACAAAGCTTAATTAGGAACACATCCTCAGCTGGGTGAGACCAGACAATGGGTTCTGAAAAGTCTGACCCCAATTGAAGGAGCAGTTCATGAATTTGTGAATCCTCTTGACTTGTGGCACAGAGGGGAAAACGGCATGTCGCCGTTTGTAATTATACATTTTGCAAATAGAAAATATAAAATAAAATACATTCAGTATAGGCTTTTGAAGGGTAAAGAGGTGACTAACCCCATAGGCCACACCTTTAGCAAGAACTGAATGCTATTGGCATATTTTCAGTTTTCATTTACCATCAGATATTTGATTTTTATTAGCAAAACTAGATTAACAGAGCATTAAGATGCAGCACTCACCCTGCGGCTGTCTGCTGGGATGGTAAATCTGAAGGTCAAAAGGCTGAGCGCTGGTCTTCTGTATCACAGTGACATTGTGTCCTGTCCATTTACTGGCCCTTGCTAGAGTATTGGTTCTCCAATCAGTCCAGTACACACTTCCTCCAAAGAGAGAGACAGCGAAAGGGTGCGAGAGGTACTCGTGCCCCCGTAGGATCTCGATCACCCCAGTGCCATCGTATAAGGCTGAATAGATAGCATCCGAGCTATTGGAGACAAAGTATGTCGTGAGCTTTCCCAAGCCATAGTATTTTTATATATCTGCAGGTGTAATACTACTGTTAATTGTTAGTTCTTTATTTAGTGCTGAGTACTATATTAAGTACCCAAAGATCTGTTAAAAACAGTTCATTTATTATAAGTTTTTAGTATCGTGTCAATTTGTGTAATGTCATATTGGTTTTATTATTGCCCAATTTACACCGCATTAGTTAATGATCTGTCCTACTAATAGGGTTGTTTCAAAATAGACTATTTTGGCTGAATCCCAAACTACTAATACATAATAAATAGCACGTCCATTTTAGCACACTACCAGTTATTACATTAACAGATTAATTAGTGTGTGATTTGTGACACAGTGCTTTATCACTAGGCAAGCTGGTTTGCCAGTCAGAAAGTCATTAATTATTACCATTAATAATTAGCCACGATTATGAATAAAATAGATCACACCTTGTTTGACGAGAATTTTAGTACCTAGTTTCCATTCATGTCATTGGATAAACTGGAATTTAACTAAATACAGCGACATGGGTAAAAAAAAAAATACAAGTCACAATGTGAGAATGTAACACTGGTATATAATATAAATAGACATAGCAGGCTGACTAACTGCTAAGAAGCTAGCATGCAAGTTTTTTTGTATCTTCTTAATCAAAATTAATCATTCAAGATAATTTTATAAGCATGTTTCTGAGTTTATGGTGGATGTTTTAGTGTTATTGCTGTCTTACTATTTCCTCAATATTCATCTGTCAATCCATCCACCCATCTCGCTAATCATTTCATCTCTTCATTTATGACTCCAATTGATCTCCACATGTATCGTTCTTCACCTACCGAGCATCTGTCCATATTATGCGCCTCTCCAGGTGATCTAGTGTTAGTCCGTTTGGCCAGGCTCCTATTTCCATATCTTTATACACCACATGCCTGCCACCTCCGCTCATCGATGCAGCCTCAATTCGTGGAAAGTTTGCATCCCAGTCTGTCCAAAAAACAATTCTACATACAACATATCCATGATATTAATAGCTTTTCGCAGATTATTACAAATTAAGTGAATTGAACCAACTGACTAACTGCACATCTACAGTAACATGCAAAAGTCCTAGTCCACCATTAGATTTGTTGTTTTAGCAGCAGCAGCATATTGACCATATATAACAAATTGTCAACAACCATATCCATGCTCATCACTCTTCACTGATCTTCATTGCATTCTTACTGTTCCCCTTCTGAAAAGTAGCTTCTTGGCTGTTACGCTTATAATGGTGGCAACACAAAATATTGACACTATGGGCACAATTTGGCCATTTTCACTCATTTTTGTTGTCAGTGGTGACTGCGTGTTGATTTACTATGAGGGCACAGCAAATTTACATCATTATACAAGCTGTAGAACGATTACTTTACATTGTATTAAAGTGTTATTTGTTTAGTTTTGCCCCATGAAATAGATATAATAAAATACTTCCAAAAAATGTAAGGGGTGTACTCACTTTTGTGTACAAAGAATGGAGAGGTGTGTAATTTTTATTGTAGGTACACGTCAATTGTGAGAGACAGAAGAAGTATTTGATACAATAGTAAGGAGAATGTTTACTATTAATAATAAAGTAATATTTGGTACAGAAACCTTTTATAGAAGTCAGATGTTTCCTGTAGTTCTTGAAGTTTGCACAAACTGCAGCAGGGAATTTGACCCACTCCTCCATCTTCTCCAGAGCTTTTGGGTTTTGGGGCTGTTGCTGGGCAACATTGATTCTCAGCTCCCTTTTCTATTGGGTTCAATTCTGGAGACCGTCTAGGCCACTCCAGTACCTTGAAATGCTTCTGAGCCACTCCTTAGTTGCTAATTGCATATTTTTTTTTTTTTTTTTTTTTATATTCAACCTTTCCCGATGTTTACCATATTCTAGTTCTCCTCAGTTACATCTTCCTGTCTTGTCCCTCCTTCCTGTCTTGTCCCTCCACCCCCATCTTCCTTTCTTGTCCCTTTTTATTAGTGGCTTGATAAAAATGTTGGAAGTTTTTAATGTTGGCAGGTGGAAAATAGACAGTGTATCAAATACTTATATTTACTAATGTATACATGTATACAGCATCTCACAAAGAAAGTACACCACTAGCATTTTTGTAAGTGTTTTATTATATATTTTCATGGCACAACACTGAAGAAATGACACTTTATTTCAATGTAAAGTAGTCAGTCTGCAGCTTGTCGCCAGCTAATGGATTAGTTAACATATTACATCTAATAATCAATCTCTTATTTATTTATTTGTTGCTTACAAGACATGCCATTCGCAAACGTCACCGCCATTAATATAATTTTTTCCCATTTAATAATCTTTCAGAATTTCCCTTGGGGTACCTTTCCTAACAAGTGACTTACTGTAAGATGGCAAAATCTTAAGCATTCTGTTTCAAATTGACACTCCAGCCTCCAGTGAGACCGTGTGCAGTATGTCACCCAATTGAGTGCCAGCATGAGCTGCAGCTTGCAAGCAGAGATACCGTGCATGTCCTCTCGCTTTTGCCCATGGCGCCTGACAGAAATTATTTTCACTGTTTGAAACTGTTGCCTAAGCCAACAGACTGTTTAATACATATCCAATGCCAAAAAGCATCCTCTAAGCACTAAATGCTGTTTGGATCAGGCTGTCACTATTTTGAGATCATGTTGTCATACTTCAGGCTCTCACTTGGTATCTGGAGAGATAGGAGCTGGCTGGAAATATATTGGGGGGGGTGGTAATGAAAATGAAGAGCAATACTGTTAATATAAACACTGTTTGTGATTAGGAAACCCTAAGACTACCACCATCGGTCATGAAGGGTACTAATATCCTCGGCAATACGTGCAGGCATCCTGTGGAAACATGTTGCCTCATTGCAGGGCCTCCAGCTGGCACCGCTTTAGCAACCTATGAGTATACAGGATCTACAGGCCCAGCTGCAACATCTGTGAGCAAATGTGCCACAGGATACTACATGGAACCACTATGACTACATGCCCAGCTAGATCTCACCATACTCATGCTTGAGGTGGCCCAACAGGGAACCTCAGCTTCTTTTTAAGTACAACAAATCCTTTTTGTGCTATTTTTTCAATGATTGTACCAAACAGGGTGAAATATATCATACGAAATAAACATCATAGTAATCATAATAAGCAGTTCAGAGCTGCATTTAAATCCATCCAATCCAAGTCCATCCCCGTCCCAAGGTTAGGATTTTTTTCAATTTAATGAAAAAAATAAAGCACCATTTTTATTAACGCCATTATTAAAGACAGGATTTTCTCACATAAAAAGGATCAGTACTCACCCTTGGCCTGGATCTAGAGCAAGGGCACGTGGGTGCTCCATTCCACCTGCAATCAGTGTGGTTCTCATTTCTCCATTCAACTTCGCCACCTCAATCTGGTCCAGGTTGCTGTCAATCCAGTAAAGGTTCCCTGCAATCCAATCTACTGCCAGTCCCTCGGGAGTAGCCAAACCATGCTGAACCACAACCTCAATCCCAGTGACACCTGCAACAGCCAGCACGCCATCACTAGCAGAAGCATACAAGTCTTATAGTGTTCAGAATGCAAATAAAGCTCTCAATCTTTTCCCTTAAAATCCTGTCTTTTAGAGAAAGGGGAAAGCTCAAAGAGAACAGATTGAAAATAGACGGCACTTTTCCTTAGTTCTCCATTTAACTTTAAAAGTTTCCCTAGATTATCTATAATCCAGCTGTTTGTAATTAACCTCAGCTGCAGACAGCTTTATAAAATGCTAACAAAGACTATGCAACAGCTGTAGTGCGAGTGAATAGAGGCATCAGCCATGGAAATGAAGCAATAGCCAACGTGATAAACGCATCAATTGTGAATGGTGCTAAACCACCAAGAGAACTATCACCATGCATCAGCTCCTACTGAGGTGTTGTGCTTCCCTTAAAGACAGCAAGGGTCATGGCACACCTTGAAAAATTCCTCCACCCTAAACATTTCCTGCTGTCATAGGACAAGAGGAGGATTTCAGATCCATTTATAAAACCAGTTCTTATGGTGTATGGGGACTGAAGGTTTACCTCCAGTGTCTGAGAGTTTTCCTCTGTAGATCTTGTCCTCCACCACATCAGTCCAATACAGCAGGCTCTGGCTGAAATGGAAATCCAGAGCGATGGTGTTTCTCAGCCCAGGCACTAACAGGCTGTAGTCGCGCTTGTGAAGGTCGATCCTTCTGATCTCGTGTCGGATGGAAAAGATAATGAAGGCTTCAAAGGGATCTGAAGGCATGAAAAAGTGAAGCAGACACCTAAGCTACACAACAATTACAACCTGACCTATCAATAAATGTTGTGATCTGCTGAAAAACAGCTCTAACCACAGTACAATGTTCAGCTTCTTATTGCCCGCCACCGATTAATGACCCAAATTTCATAGCCAGGGACAATTTAAAAACATTCGGCGACATGGTGCTGTAAAGACATTAGCTCCTCACTGGAAGCTTCCTGATCTTGTAGCCTGCTGTCATTGGATTATTGCTCCCTTTATTGCTTTGCGCACTGAGAACATCCACCACATAAAGCTCTGAATGCCTGTAACTCTGCTATGAATTCATTAGCAGGCATTATGTCAAACAAGAATACTAAGTTAAGTCATATTTAGGTAGATTTATGTTCAGAAGAGCTAATTTGCTGTTGCCTAGGCAACTTGATCATGTAGTAATGTGTGGTTCTTTTCCTTTTTCTTTGAATTAGAGTAAATAGTTTGACATGTCTAGAACCCATTAGTTACCAGTGCTATGGCAGTTCTCTCCATCTGAAGCAAGACTCCAGCCGGGGTAACATGAGCATTTGACGTTGGTTTTCAACTGCTCACAGATCTGACTGCATTTCAGGTGTTGGGTGCAGTAGTCCAGGACTTCACAGGTCTTGTTGTCTGATGTGAGGTGCAGGCCAGCTGGACAGGAACACACCACGCCAATACTGGGGGCCACATTGCACTGGTGGCTGCAGCCTCCATTGGCCTGTAAGCATTTATCTATAAGATGAAAATGAATATTCAGGGTTTGAATAATTTCATTTGAGCCAATTTGTTGGTGGTATACAGTACTCTACGCGCATTGATCCACTCATACTCGCACATTTTTAATTTCACACATGAATCCTGCCCAAATATACAGCAGAATAAAGTTGATCATTGGATATTCGTCATTTATTACAAATTGTGTAATTATAAATTCTAATCCACTTTAAGTAAGAAAACATGTTGCATGTTAGCATGTGCATCCATGTTAAAACAAATTAGATTTGGCCTCGGAACATAAGACGTAACCAGCATACAAGTGCTTCTCGAAGGCAGCCGAGATTCAGCGTGAATGGATGTCGAGCCAAGTTTGACAATGACTTTCAGAGTTCAGACTATTAAAGAAATGAGCTTTCTGTAGTATTACTTCAAAGGATCTAGCTTTGTGCAGCCAAATGGATTCTACGTGGAAGAAGTCTATTACTCGCAGAGCTATGGCAAATTAAATTAAGCTGAATGAAACCTCAGGTATACTGTCGTTTGATAAGAACCGTTATTCTTTCTCATACACCATGATTCCTGTCTTGTAGTATTAAAAAAGGATGCAAAATGAAAATCAAATACACGAGTAAAATGACATTGTTCAAATGACTCTGCGGGCATTGTGATTAAGACTTTCCCTTGCGCACGTGCAAGATTTTATTATCACCATGGGAGGGCCTAAAATCTATGAATGGGCAAAAGCCACATCTTCCCTGTGGGTCCAACAGGGAATAGGCTTGCTGTGCTGGCTCAAATCAATCAGTCCCTCAAGGTCTCACTGTACCATCAAACACATGCAGAAAGGTTCTTTTCAGACCGTCTATGCACCTTTTCCTTTACAGTCAGTGTGTTCCCTTGGGCCCTGGTAGGCAGCATGCTTAAATGTTTGTCTTGTCACACTCTAAAGGATTACACAACACCAATTCTCCTGAGATTATTTCCACGGTGATGTCCGCTGAAACAAACATCATCGTAGGCAATTTCAGTCAGGCTGTGTTCACAGGGCCCATTTAGAAACACATGCCGGTGTTCGTTACACTTGCTCAAGGATAGGATGCGAAGCAAGAATGAGAGGAACGAGTCCTCCGGGATATTGCGTGGCAACAGAAAGAGTATCTTCAGGGTCTGTTCAACCATGAGGTGGTAAACACAATAAATATTGATTTGCCTCAGGATGTATCAATCTCAGCACACTGTAGTGGCAGCGCATTTTCTTTCTTGTATTTATTTTTGTTGTAGTGACAGGTGCTGTCTAAGAAACATCAATGCACACACAAATAATGTAATCAGAATCGTTTAATCTTTGCGAACTGGAACCTATAATCTCTTCATCAAGCATGACATCAAATACAACCTCCGATGTCACATGCCTAGGGAATCCTGATCTTCTAAAGGTTTTCTAACAGCTTTTACCCCGGGGCAATATTAAGGCCATGCAGACTGATCAACACAGACACCCCAGCATGCCAAGTCCTCTCTTCATCACAAAATTCCATAATAAATTCTACACAATTCGTTTACACAATAGAACCCTAGATATGAAGCGTGAAATGTCAGCTTCCTTATTTTGTTCCCGTTTAGACTGCTGCTGTTAGGGGTCACCACAGAGGACCATCCTGATCCATACATTAGATTTGGCGCAGCTTTTATGCTAGATGCCCTTCGTGATACAACCCTGTCCATTTATCTAGGTTTTGGACCCGCACTGTGCACTCACTGTAGCTTGCGCCATAAACGCACCAGCTGACATACACGTTGCAAGCTCCAGCAGGGATTTGAACCCAGGTCCTTAGACACCATTTCCAGCACCAGAGTCACCAGAGCTGAAAATGTCAGCTTCCATATATAGTAAATTACATGTAATGTTAAAGCCTGTATGTACAAAATCTGTCTGAACAAGTCATTCGTACTGTATTTAATAGATATTACTCCACACAGTGGTAACTCATATCGCATGGGGAAAATGACATATCTGAATACTCCAGCAAGTAATGGGTGAGGTGGGCCCATCTTTTAGGCCATGTCCAGAACATGCCCACCGTCTTGAAAGCCACCATATAGGCTTTCAGTTCAAGGGGAAGATTGTCATGTAGCATGACCTGAACTGCCCCATAAATCAACTGCCACAATCAAATTTGCAACAGTTATCAACACAAAATTCAAAAATTTTGTTGTTTATCAAAGATAATTAAAGATGGAATTGACTATTCTGATGTTCGGGGAACGTAGCTGTCGCATCATAGCCACAGACTTGAACAACCGACACCCAGAAAGAACACAGCACTGTTACATCCCCTCATAGCCAAATTCCAATAATCTGGGACTGAGGATGATAAACCATGTAATGATTGTCCGAAGACCACTACCACTGGGGGAAAAAAAGGTTTTGGTAACCTTTGCAAAAATATACAATGCAGCACATGACTTGACTCTCCCTGTATATATAAGGCACGAGCTCTTGAACATATCAAGCAGTGAAGACCTGCCCTGGTGCAAGTACACGATAAGTGACTCTAATTTCACCCATTTTTATTCCCAGTAGTTCTTAGTAAAATGTTTAATCTATTACTATTGCAATTCTGTGCATTTTTATTTTATGTTCAAATTAATTTCTTGCATTTTGTACATATTCCATACTTCACCTTTAACGTTATTTATCTATGTACTGTAAAGCAATTTAAGCTGCAACAAGTTTGATACAATGGTAAATGAACCATTTAACTGGACACCCTGTTGCCAGTCAGCCTTGCTGTCTGCCTCCCCACTTTGCAAACCCTAATTTAAAGGACAAATATACAAAAGTGGAGCTTAAAGGAATGAAGAGATCCATTTTACACAATGCTTAAATCTTACATTTAAAGAAATTAACAAACATCATTAAGAAAGATTTATAATTGCAACTACCGAGTCACAATTAACCCTGCTAACACTTTCAGTAAGTTTTTTTTTTTTTTTTTACTAAAATGTGTCCATGCATATTTCATTTGAGGTTATGAAGCACTGTGTGGGCAGCCTGAATATTCTTTATTACATTTTTTACAATCCCGAGTGCATTAACTCTGCAAAATCAGATACTGACACCCACCACAAAAAGGGCCTTCATCAGATTGGTCTGTGCAGTCACTCTTCCCGTCACAGATCTGATGAGGGTGCAGGCAGGTGGATGTGTCATTGGCACAGGGATGTGTAGGAGGGGTACACATGGATGTCGTGCACAACTCCTCGTCTGAGCGATCCTCACAGTCATTGTCACCATCACAAACCCAGTTCTTACTGATGCACTTCCCTGGAGACAAAACAGCCAGATGAACCAGAAATACATCAAGCTGTCAAATTTAATAGGGTTACTCCAGGTAAGTTTATTGATATTCCCAATTGGGACACAGACTGACGAATATAAGAAGCTGACATGAAACAGTGTATTTAGAATGACACTTGAGGGAAATGACAAAGGAAAAAGAAGAAGACCCCAGTTATACCACTGCTGGACATTGTATATGATTCTGTTACATTACCTTGCTTCATTCTGAGCTACCTGCTGAGGTGACATCACACATGACAACCAGAGACTTTCACTCTCTACAAACTATAAATCAAGTCAAGTCGTTTAGTTCTATAGTGCTTTTCACAACTGAGCGTTATCTCAAAGCCGCTTTATAACCATCTATGCCCGCAGCCTATTAGCAGGTCTAAGGTCAGCGTTAAACCTGGTTAAATATTGTGGCAACCTTCTTGGTTACCAACTTTTTTTAATAAAAAAGAATTAACATTTCTAATAAAAAAAGAAATCAATTCCTGACCCTGACATGATTGTTTGTCTTTGTGAGTGCTGCCCACATCAGCTTCTATTTACCAAATGGCCGTTTGTTGTTGCTGTTTTTTTCCTCAATCCCTTTCACCCTTCCCCCTTTTCCTCAAGTTACGTCTTCCTGTCTTGTCTTTCCACACACACCCCCATATTGTAGGTGCTACAATGTATATGTGACAATAAATTTGACTTTACTTGACTTTGTGAACAATTAGCATTTTCATAAACCTAAAATGTACATTGTCAAATCTCGAAAATTCAACAATACATCCACATTTGTAATTCATAAACAAAGTCTAATCCCAAAGAGCTTGGTACAATGATACTTTTCAACTGCTTGTAAACGTAAATATTTAACCATCCAATTACATGGCAGCAACTCAGTGCATTTAGGTCTGCAGCTGTAGGCATGGTAAAGACAGCCTGCTAAGGTTAAAACTGAGCCTGTGTCTGTAAGATCTCAGAGGAAACTGGCCTGAATGTTTTGAGCTGACACATCAGACCTTTAAGCAGATACTACTGCAGCTGTAGATCAGGCCCACCAAATCTGGACAACAGAAGATTGGAAAACATCCTCATCTGATGAGTCTTAATTTCTACAGTGGCATTAGAGTCAAAATCTGATGTAAACAACATGAAACATGGATCCAGTAGATTAGTGGTTCTGGCTGGTAGTGGTGGTGTAATGGTGTGGGCAAATAAAAAATAAAAAAACTTTAACCACAACAGTTATATCCCACAGTGTATTGTTTGGTAATTAAAATTCTATTGTTGCTGACCATCCCTTAATGGCCACAGTGTATCCATAGTATGCGTCATGTGACAAAGCTCAAATTATTTCAAATTGGTTTCCTGTACTTGACAATGAGTTTGCTGTACTCAAAATGCCTCTACAGTCACCAGATCTCAATCCAATAGAGAACCTTTGGAATGTGGTGCAACAGGAGATTTACATCATGGTTGTGCAGCCGACAAATCTGCAGCAGCTGTGTGATGCTATATTGTCAACACTGTTTCCAGTGTTTTCATGTTTTCATCTATGCCATGAAGAAATATTGCAGTTTTGAACGCAAAGAAAGCCAATCATTATCCTTATTTTGTTATCATGAAATTGTTGGGGGAAGGCACAATGCTGCACTTGTTAGTCATTTGATTTCCAGCCCAGCGTCTGTTTGTGTGGAGTTCTCTGTTCATATAATTGTATTTTGTTACTCAGGCTATATATAAGACAGCTGAGTGAGAGAATTGAAGAAGAACAAAGTGAGGAGAAAGAGATTGACCAGGTACTTTCGAATAAAACAGTTTACTACGGAACATTTGACTGTTCATCAGTACATCAGTATGTTCTCAAATTTTTCTGTCACTGGTTTTACTGTTATAGCTGATTGATGTAACAACATTAACATTACAATCCAATTACAATAACATTAAAATCCAAAATACTATTGAATATCCTAATTTGCCAACTGCTATGAGGCCATCGCGTTGGTTCCGCTCCGCATTATTTATATTCATTTAATGTGAACACACACCTGCATACCAACTCAGGTCTTCAACTTCATGTTACATTCTAAGATAGAGCCATGGCAGCAAGGCCACATTTCGATGTTTCAGTTCCGTGGCTCCTCATTGGTGGAAAAAGCTACAAGTTCTTAGCATGTCTTATTATGTGTAACCTTATCGTCAAACTCTCAGAGGATCATATGTTTATTGTCTAACTGATTTAAGACTACTACTACTTGCTTTCATGGCACTTTCATGTGTTTACACATTGCAACTGGGACACATTGTAAATCAAAATAAGAATGTTATATTTGAATGTGCTCTACACACATATTGTAGGTCTGTGATGAAAGCATAAATGCAGAAGCATACGTTGAGATTTAACAGCAACATTAATTACTTAAAGATGACATATTTTCCAAGGACATTCATTCATTTATCAACACAAAACAAGTCAAATAAAAAAAGTTTGATTTTAAATTGCAATAATTTTCTCACACATTTGTTTTGACCATTTTAGATCTTCTACCCACCTTTGCTTCTCAAAGACACAAATTTTGTTATTGACATGTTTGCAACCTGAAATGCAGTACTGGATGTTTATTAACAAATAAAACTTAATCGATAAGACAAAACTTCAAATATCCTGGGTTCTTGCTGTTTGCAATTATATAACAGTACACAGAAATAACATTGCAATATGTTTTATATATTTTTGCATTTCTCATAATATCCCAACATTTTTTGATTTGGGCTTGTAGAAAGTAAGCTGCATAAGTCCAAAAACAATTATCACTATAAAAGCACTTCTGCAAATGATGAATAGAAGAAAGCATGATGTCACAGCTTTTTTGCTAACTGTGTTAGCAAAACATCTCCCGTCTAGTAGTTAAATCTGAGCCGGAACCGGCTGGGCAACCTCTCACAATTCTCACACAACTGGCAACTACAGTCTAGAGAATGGTCAGAAGCTTTCTCACTACAGGTGACTCAAAAGACACAAGGGAGCAAGATTGAAAAGTTTAGCCACAAGAGTTGCTGTGAACCAACACACTATGTCTCCTAATTTAGAGAACCTTCCTAGTGTTCAGTAGGTAGTGTCACAGTGATCAAAGTGTAGAGTGGATACATTTAAGGTACAATTTGAAAGTGAAATTATGTCAGGTGTAGAACAATCATTGAATCTTTGAAATTACACTCAGACTACACAATTGCTAAAGAATTGTCTAGTATCATGTTCTGACGTGATCATTGTGCACTTTGTTTGACCAACATGTCTTGCTCAGAATAAAAATTATTTAACTACTGTTGCTACCTCTGCCTTAATGATTTTAATGCTGCTGAAATCAGTCTTCTTTTTTCTTGCCAAGTTCTCCCTTGCTCAGCAACAGCTGAGTAAATTAAAATGCTGTCAGCGCTCTTTCTGTCTCACTGACGCACTCTCTCCACACTTTGTCAGGCTCGGCACTGTTTTGTTTTGCTGCCAGGACTTTCACTCCTACTACCCAGTAGAAAACTTCATAAAAGCTATTTCTGGCCACACAGATGCCTCGACTAGTCAGACCAGGTTAAAACACCCACCTAATGTTATATAAGTGCACTGCAAAACATAATTGCACAATCACCTAAACTAACATTTCCAATGAGCAGAAGATGAGTAAAATTAGTAAAATAAGTTTAAAAAAACTCCTTCTCCTACTACTACTACTACTAATAATCATTTTGTATTTGTCAATCTGTTTACAATATTTTTTTTGGATTCCCAATTTTTTCAGGGTTGTGGAATTGGGGTTGTTTTGGTTGTAGAGATTGTTTAGTTTTTTCAGCCTGATTAGCATCAATAATTTTTTTCTAATTTCCTCAGAAATCTGCTTGATTAATGCCATGGTACACTTCTACAAACGTGATCATACTTTGTTAGATCTCTGTTCTTTAAATACAATAGGGCAAACACACATTTGATAGTCATTCTATTTATTGGAATGTCTGACTCTGATTTCACTTGTTATTCCACATACTTTTGCCACTCATATGTATTTTGTAATTTAGGACCTGATTACGAACATCTGCCTTCCCCATTACTAAAGTGTGAGTTCTAGCGTTGTTCGTGGCCAGGTCGTCACACACTCTTGGTTCATCTGCGCACATGACCACTCGCGCACAGGCGCACACACCTCAACACCGTTGCGATTGCTGTTATGGTCAGCTGGTTATGTCCCGGGGTTTATACGTCACGGTTCTGGACGCGTACAGGAGAAACTCCCGAAGTACTTTTTTAGGTTTTTTAGGGACACATTGAGGGCTTCCCCGTCTGTACTTGTGCGCTCCTCGCAAGCCTGAGCTTACGCTTTTTGTCCTCAGCACCTATTGAGTCTCACTTCAGCCGGCTGCGTGCTCTGATTGAGACGTGCTCTGGCTCGACTTACTCGCGCAACACGCGCGCCCGAGCTCACGCTTGCCATTTGGCGTTCCATAGTCCCTCTTTGCCCAAATCAGCGCTTTATGGTGCTCACTGCACGTTGGCCCTTATGCGCTATGGCGTCTATCGCGATCTGATCCACTCCAGGAAGCAACACAACAGCGTTCGGGAGCTTTTGCTCCACCTTTTTCCCTCTTTAGTTTGTTTATTTATTATTTTCCCATTATTATATGCCATGGAATTTCTCGGTCCCCGCATCTTTGGGTCCTACCACATATCATAAAAGTTTTAGTACATTGTATGTTCACAGACATTCAAACACCAATGGATATGCTGGTCTAGACTGAAGCATCTGAGAATTGCAGTAAGTGGCAATGCATTCACCAGTACATCTACCTACACTAAAGGAACAATGATTTTTGATCACATACATGCATACACAGATGGCCAGTTGAATGGTCCTGATGTTTTGTAGATGAAGGCTTTAGAACTGTATTACGCTGCTGAAGACTTGACATATTGTGGTTTTATATCTGATGTTTGTATTAATTATTTCAATGATTACTAATAATACAATTTTGTACCGTTTGCGCTTAAAGTTCTCTATCTGACATGCCAGTAATCTCACAAAGCCAAATGCTATCTTAGTATACACATCTGGATAATGTATTGAAAAGGTTGATGGTGAATTGGGAAGAAGTGAAGTGAATCAAGATCAATAAGGCCTGTAGTAGTATGTGCAGATAAATGTTATCCACAGCCCAAGCAAAACTTGTCTCAAACTTTAGTAAACACATTTTCGAATTGGAGAACCATTTGATATTATTTTAACTTGTGTTGGTTAGGTCACACTGTGCACATATTTGTATCTCAGCACAAAGCTGTTTGGGTTACATGATTGAGCTTCTTTTGTGATCTTTGGATTTTGATGTGTTTACATTTTGATCATTGACAATCATTAAAAAAATCTATTTCTCTGACATTGACCTGTCATTTTTCTTTTTTATCTATAGTATATAGTACTGGCCAAAAGTGTTGTGCTACCATTAGATATGTTGATTTAGCAATAATATAATAGGCATATTACTTACATACATAACTTTACCCAAACATTTCAAATCAGGTTTTGCTACTCCATAAAACTTTTTCACTCATTGACAGTGCTGTCTTTGTGAGCTTTAGGCTATCTTAGAATTTTTTTTCACTTTTCCAAAATTACCATTATGAACAAACCATTTTTTTAGGCTGTAGAAGGATCAGCTTAGCATAGTTATGAAGTTGTCAGATTTTGCTCAAGTGTAAGGGCGTATCACACTAAATACTTACTGGTGTTTTTTTTTCAGATTTTAAGAGAGACAGGGTCATGGGAGAGCTGGTGGCTAACTGTCAGCACAGGGCACAAGACAGGAACAACCCTAGACAGGGTCTTAATCCATTGTAGGGTACATCAAATCAAGCACTCATTCACTCACTATCCAGAGGACATGCAGACGCCACACAGAATGGACCCAGACTGCTCCAACTGGGTATTGACATTCTTGCTGTGAGGTGACAGTGCTACCCACCCAAGGCACTGTCCCTTACTTAGGATCCTGTTACCTAAATAATTTTTAGTTGTTATTTGTTTATTGTAAAAACACAGTTTTTGTTAATTGGTTTATTTTGTTGAATTCTTAGAATATGCACATTCCTAATACTAGTAGTATGGATGGATTATTGTCTGATCATTATAGATAGTTAAATATTGTGTTATTAGATTAAGTGTCGGGAAAACATTTTAAGAAAACATTTTTAATCTTTAAGAATTACAGCAAGCAAATGACTGCCATTTAAACACACATGGATTAAAATCCTGCAGGGTATGCAATATCCCCTGCTCATGCAAATGTCCAGGCCTATTTGAAGTTCACCAGTGACCATCTGGATAATTCAGAGAAGACATGGGTGAAGGTCATGTGGTGATATGATATCAAAATAGAGGTTTTTTTTGTATGAACTCTACTTGCTGTGTTTAGAGAAAAAAGAAGGATAAGTAAAACCCCAAGAACACCATCCCAACCATAAAGAATCATACTTTAGGGTGCTTTTTGCAAAGGGGACAGGATGACTGCACCATATTGAAGGGAGGATGGGTGGGGTCATGTATCGCAAGATTAAGACCAACAACCTCCTTTTTCAGTGAAAGCATTGAAGAAGGGTCATGGCTGCATCTTCCAGTATGACAATGACCTGAAACACAAACAGGGCAACTAAAGATTTGCTCTGGAAGAAGCATTTCAAGGTCCTGGAGTTACCTAGCCAGTGTCCAGACCTGAACCCAAAAGAAAATCCTTGGAGGGAGCTGGAACTCAATGTTGCCCAGTAACAGCCCTAAAACCTGAAAGATGTGGAGTAGATCTGTATGGAGGAGTGGGACAAAATCCCTTTTGCAGTGTGTGCAACCCTGGTCAAGAGCTACAGGAAACGTCTGACCTCTGTAATTGCAAATAATTCTTGTTCTGTTTTTTTGTTTTATCAAATACTTATTTTTAGGCAAAAAATTGCCATTATTTAAAAATCATACCGTGTAAATTTCTGCATTGTCTTTTTAGATTCTGTCTCACTGTTGAAGTGTACCTACAATAAAAATTACAGATCTCTCCATTCATTGTAGGTGATAAAATCAGCAGTGAATTAAAGGCATATTTTCCCCACTGTGTCTTATCTAATAGTGGACTAAGACTTTTGACTAAGATCTGTAGATTGATTTTTCCTACCACTTTTGCACTGCGATAGTTGTTTGTTTTAAAATTGATGCGCATACCTTACATGCGACCACAGGTTATCCTACTTGCAGCCATTTTCAGCCATGCTAGCTTACCTCCTTGACACCACATGTTTGTTGTAGATCAGACACAGTTGACACGCACACCTGTGTGATCTTAATGACTGTCACTACTTTGATCGCTGCTTTCACAAGGCTTTAGATTGGCTTAGAAATGTAAAACTGAGTTTGTTCCCACCCTAATAAGTCTACATTCCATTGCACTGTTACATTGTTCCACAAACATGTTTTTTTTATTCTAAGATCATCAATGGCATTGAAACTGTAATGCTGAGAATTTTAATGATGTTATCGCTATCCTTGTGTGATTTTTTAAATTCGTGTCACTACATGTGCATCTATGCACTTAAAAGCATGGATTGTTGAGGGTTGCAATGGCAGTGACTTTTTTGTTTGTGTCTGTGTACACGAATATTTGTATATGCATCATGTTAGAATAGGTTGTGTATTTGCTATTGTATTACTGCAGGTTCAAGTTAGGTCATGAGGTGGTCATGCCTTTGGAGGGAGACATATTTTTCTGCACAATAGCATGTGTCACCTGCTTCAGAGACACTAATCTAGCCGTGTTTGTACAGGGCACAGGTTTAACAGGCGAGCTTCTCCCTGCTTGGTGCTTTCTGCATAGTCACGTCTTTGAAGTAAAGCTGCGAGAATTCTTTCTGTGTGAGATAGTCTGCTACTCAATGAAAGAGTAGAGAGCTATTATTACAGCTTCTTTGACATTAACATTTATATGTTCCTTCCCGCTCTCCCATCTTGTCTTGTCCTTGGGGGTGAATTTGGTTGCCTCCTCATTTTTAGAAAAAACTGAACAATTAATCATCCTGCAAAGCAAATAAAAAAGGCAGTTAATGCACACCCTACTAAATTACTTATTACCAAAGTGCATGACATAGCCAAAGGTATGCAGAAACCCCTTGAAACTAATGGATTCATCTCTTTCAGTTACACATAATGGCCACCTCTTCACAGACAAACATTGACAGTAGAATGCATCGTACTAAAGTAAAATGGAACTGTCATATCATTCCAACAATCGTGAACCTCAGGTCATTAGTAAGTACTCTGCTTTTGCCATCTGTTTGCATTATAATGTAAGTGCTATAAGAATCTATCCTCAGTTGTACTACTTAGAGGTTTAAGGTTACCAGGAACACTGGCAAGTGTTCCATGGAATGGCTGTAAAGGACATTGTGATTAGACTGTTGAGAAGATAAACAGTCTAAATCACATTTCATCTGTCAGTTTACTACATAATGTTGGGTGGCAGTGTACAACACTTCCTCTTGAATTATGAATGAAAGTACCAACAAATGTGTAAACGGAATAACCATCATCTGGGACTTCCTTTGAGGCACCTGAATCTATGCTGAAAGTACATCATATTGCTAGACATGCAAAGTCTAATGCTTTAATGTCAATCTGGAAAATTCAGAAAATTCTTATTCAATATGAATTCTGTACTATATGGTTTGTTGGGTTTAGTGTTAAGGAACCCCATATCACATCTTTAGGATTAACTGAAATGGAAACCAGGGCTGCACTGTGGCTGGGTGGGTAGCTCTGTCGCCTCACGAAAAAGGTCCTGGGTTTGATCCCACATGAAGCGGTCTGGGAATGTTCTGTGTGGAGTTTGCATGTCCTGCCTGTGATAAAAAGATGTGCTTTGGGTTAATGGATTACTCTACAGTAGCGTGTGTAAGTGCCCTGTCTCTGTGGCCATCTAGGCAGTTCTCTCCTGCCACCATGTCCAAGATTTAGTTGATAAGAAAGCAAATCAATAAATGAAGAAGTGGAAATCTGCATTGGGAGTATTGCAGTAAACATTAATGTAATACTGTAAGCAAATTAATTTAACATGTAATAGTCATAATGCTTTATGTAATAAATTGCATTTATCACAATAGAGTTGCTCATGGTGTCATATCATTGCTATTAATACACCTATGCTTCCAAGTAGGAATGAAAAAAAGTAAAAAAAAAAAAAAGTATGCTTAGCAGCACATTCAAACTTGTAGTCAAAATGGACATGATCAGCCATGTAGATTTTTTTCTTTCAGTAAGACAGATGTATGTACAACCTATGTGTCTGGTGATTTACACAAATAAATACCCAAGATTGAAAAGTCTTTCTTGCATTGTCAGCCCACTGTCAGTGAGTTTCCTGATTTACAATTAAAAGTGGGATTGTGTAATTTTTTTTGAGTATACAGGGGTGGTACAGTGGTTGTTGTTATCACTGTCGCCTCATGGCAAGAAACCTGCAGTCCCACAGTTCTCCCCCAGTCTAAGCATGTGTCCATTAAGTGAAATGGAAATACTAAATTACGACTGTGTTTGATATTTAACCTACACTGAAGAAAGGTGTGTATCAATGTAACTGTGTTCCCGTCATGAATAGACAGTATCTCGCAAAAGTGAGTGCACCCCTTACATTTTTCCAACTAGTTTATTATATCTTTTTCATGGATTAACACTGAAAATATGACATTGTCTCAAAGTACTCATTCTGTAGCTTGTATTACAGTATAAATTTTTAAAATTACTCAACACACAGCCATTAATGTCTAAAGCATTGGCAAAAAAATAGTACACCCCTAAGTGAGAATGGCCCAATTTTCCCTCCTCGTGTCATGTGACTTGTTAGTGTTACAAGGTCTCAGGTGTGAATTGGGAGCAGGTAAGTAAAATTTGGTGATTTTCGTCTCATGTTTTTATACTGGTCACTAAAAGTGATATGACACTTAATGGCAAATAATTGTCAGATCTGAAAAAAGAATTTAAAGTGAGATTCGGCACAGTGGCCAAGACCATACATCAGTTTAACAGGACAGGCTCCACTCAGAACAGGCCTCACCATGGTCATCAGAAGAAGTTGAGTGCACGTGGTCAGCATTATATCCTGTATCAAATTTGTCTGAATGGCTGTTGTACCAGAAGAAAGCCACTTCTATAGATGATGGACAAGAAAGCATGCAAACAGCAGATCCTGCAGACAAACAGATTTAGAACATGGGTTACTGTAACCATGTCCTGTTGTCTGATATGACCAAAATAACCTTATTTGATTTAGATGGTGTCATGTGTGGTGACAACCAGGTGAGGAGTACAAGGACAAGTGTGTCCTGGCCACAGTTAAGCATGGTGGTGGTTAAGCCACAGTTAAGCATGGACATTTATTTATGTCATGGTTTGGGGCTGCATGAGTGCTGCCAGCTGTGGGGAGCTACAGTTATTTGAGGGAATTTTGAATGGCAACATGTACTGTGACATACCGAAGCAGAGCATGATTCCACTTCTTTAGAAACTTATAAACATTATTACAACACTCCACTGACCACTGCCTTGCTAATCAAACTGAGGGTAAATGTCAAGCATGTCTCCAGACCTAAACCATCTGTGGGGAATTCTCAAATGGAAGGTGGAGGAGTGCAAGGTCTCCAACATCCACCAGTTGTGAAGCTCTACTAAAATTTATACCCAAGAGAGTTAAGGCACTGCTGGAAAATAATGGTGGCCACACAAAACATTGTCACTTTGGCACAATTTGGTCATTTTCTCTTAGGGGTGTACTTACTTTTGTTGCCAGTGGTTTAGACATTAATGGCTGTATTTTGAGTACTTTTGAGGAATCTGCAAATATATATTGTTATACAAGATGTAGATGACCGCTGTCTCTGTGGGTTTTGCAGAATTATGTGATGTAATTCCTTTTTTACATTAATGAGTGAAGGATTTTAGATAGATTGTTAATTTGTAATGAATTACCATTTCTGCATAATCTCCAAGCACTGGTGACAACTGTGAGCTGCTTGATTGCTCTACATAGGTGCCTGACCTCATTATTGTTTTTGTGGCTGGATGGATCTATTGTGTATATTCATTTACCAGAACCTAGTGGAAAATATTCCAGTTAGGAACTTTATATTAATGAATATAGCTTTGGTTTTGATGTTTCTATCCGCATCTTGTGTTACGACTGTTTTGCACATGGCAGTATATGACATTATGCCTACATCTCACTAACCTAAGTTTTGACTTCATTATTCAGAAAGAGATATTTTAGTTTCAAATAAAAGTTGTAACTTCTGTTTAAGACAGATTGTTGAACTACTGCACAAGTCAAATGTCCTCACATGATTATAATTGTCATAGTCCTATCTCAAAAATTAAGAATTACTATCATAGGCAAACAGCAATATCACCCTGTGTGTGTGTGTGTGTGTGTGAGTGTGTGTGTGTTTGTGGCAGGCATTAACAATTAGCACAATTAGAAGGCAAATGTTAAGGCTTTGTTTGCAGAGTCCCTGCCCATTTACCAGTGACATACTCTATGTGTCTAGTATGCAAGTTATTTTGCTGTTAACTGACTTGAAATGTATGCCAACTTGAAAGGTAACTTATATGTTCTGTTTATCCCAACAAACTGTCACTACTTTCAATTGATAGAATTTTGATTAGTGTAATTGTAATACTATACTTTGTTAAACTGGTAGTCTGTGTGTGTGTAAGTATATGTGTTTCTGTTCCCTTGTTGAAGATTGCCTCTTATAATTAGTTGGCCAGACAGACACACACTGTCTGGGAAAGGAGACGAAAAGTATGCCCTGAGAGTAGAACTCTGATGACAAACTGATCTGCCACTTTATCCTGCATTCATACTTGACATGAGAATGCTGATACAGAATGTCTATGTGTGTAGGATGTGAATGTGAGTGTAAGAGAAACTCGAGGATATAGAGGGACTCTCTTCACCCTGAGCTTCATATAAATAATCACTCTGTTTTCATGCTAATAGTTTTAATATGAAGCACTTTGTAGGGTCTCCTCTCTTGTGTGACAGTTTGCTTACTCTAAAAACAGCTGTTAACATATTCTCTCTCTCACTCTCTCTCTTACTTGCTCTTTCACTCCTCTACTTTGCACAAACTGTGAAAGTATGGGCCAGAGTACCAGATGAATATTCAGCTGTGATGCATTACTGCAGCTGGAGTGCTTTGTGAAGGTCCTGTCCTATGATCCTTTTCATTTGTGAATTGCTTTCGACCGTAAATGTGAACCTGTATTTACTGACTCTTTAGTTCAGACAGTGGTAGATAATGATTGGATAATACCATTTTGCATGGTATTCTTCAGTTGTCTGAGCATGACTTTCCAGCCGGCTCATAGCAGTTATTTTCTCCCAGGTGTTGAGCTCTCTTTCTCTTCTGTCTCTCTATCTCTCGCTCCCTCTCTCTCCCACTCTTTCTCACTGTCTTGCTCTCTAACACTCCCTCTCTGTTATGAACACATGTCTGGCTCCAGGTGTATAGAAATGAGCAGTAATTATACCTGTGAAACTCAATTCATGTAAGAGCCGAAAGTAACAAAGGAAAGAGGGAAAAAAAGGACAGAAATGTAGCCAGACACAACTGATGTTAATTTACTGTGGTCAGCTCAACTATGCCGGTTAGATCTTGAAGGCAGAGCATTGCTGGAGGCGGGACATAAAAAAGCAGGAAGCTATTAATTGGGCTATAATTCACAGCAATCTTTCCAATTGGCTAAAAAATAGATATAAACTGTACAAACTGTACAGTTGGTTTTATGTATTTTTGGTTTTATGCATATTTTAGTACAGGCAGTGCCAGTGGCTTGGTGGTAGGAACCTGAGGCCAAGGTTCAAATCCTGTTTTGAGCTTTGAACAGACAAAGCCACATACACATACACATATTTATTTACTTTGTGTGTATTAGAACGGCACATGAAAAACAGAAAAAAGCCAAATGTGATATAATTTCATGCAAAACTTAAAAAATGGGCCGGATAAAACTGTTGACACCTTCAACTTAATATCTGGTTGGACACCCTTTTGAAACAATAACTGAATCAGTCACTTCTATAGTTACTACTATAACCATCAACAAGCTTCTTGCACCTCTCAACTGGAATTTTGGACCACTCCTCTTTTGCAAACTGCTCCAGCTCTCTCATCTTTGAAGGCTTCTTCTTCTCCCAACAGAAATTTTAAGATCTCTCCACAGGTATTCCATGGAATTTAGATCTGAACTCATTGTTGTCCACTTCAGAACTCTTCAGTGCTTTGTTTCCATCCATTCCTAGGTGCTTTCTGATGTATATTTGGGGTCATTGTCTTGCTGGAAGACCCATGACCTGGGACGCAAACCCAGCTTTCTGACATTGGGCGCTATATTGGGACCCAAAACCTTCATATTTCATGATGCTTTGCACACAGTCAAGGCACCCAGTGCCAGAGACAACAAAACAACCTCAAAACATATTTGATCCTTCAAAATATTTGACTGTAGGTAGTGTGTTCTTTTCTTTGTAGGCCTCACCTCGTTTCCAGTAAACAATCGAATGATATGCTTTACCAAATAGCGCTATCTTGGTTTTGTCTGTCCACAAATTATTTTGCGAAAAGGTTTTTGGCTTACTAAAATACATTTTGGCAAACTGCAGTCTAGCTTTTTTATGTTTCCGTGTACACCTGCATCTCCACCATAGCATTTCTTTTCATTCAAATGTAAACAGATAGTTCACAAATACACCTTGAGCCTGCAGGACAGCTTGAATTTTAAAATTGATTGAGGCTGCTCATCCACCATCCACCAGACTATTCTGCATTGCAACCTTTCATCAATTTTTCTCTTTCGTCCACATCCAGGGAGAATAGCTCCAGTGCCATGGACTGTAAATTTCTTGATTATGTTGCACACTGTGGACAAAGGAACATCAACATCTCATTAGACTTATAACCTTGGGAATGTTTGTCCACAATTTTGGTTCTCAAATCCTCAAACAGTTCCCTTCTCCTCTTTCTATTCTCCATGCTTAGTTTGACACAGAACCACAATGCAAATATTAAGTCAAATTCTCTCATTTTAATCTGGTTCCGAGTGTGATTTGACCTGTTAGTTGCTTGAGCCAAGGGTGACACAGGACAACCTGCATGTGTGGTTAGTGGGCCAAAAGGAATGAGAGCCATTCCTGGTGCTGTCCCACTCGGAGCATCAGGGGACGGGTCCGGTGAGTAATAGGACCCCCTAGGAGCTGCCGCCCATCGACTCCACTGACCAACATGGGAGTTGAAAGGCGCTCCAGGGGTAACCTGAGGTGTGGGGCCAATCCTAAGTCGCAGAAGTTTATGATCTACCCCAAATCCACATGGGCCCCATGGTGGCGGATTCGGTCTTCCACACCAGGGTCGCCTTTAAAAAGAGGCCGTAATCAGCCACATGATTGGTCCATGTCACCGGGACCTTGTCCCAGTGACACGCCCTTAGGTTAAGCTAGGGGCCCTTCTTGGGGGCCATGGCGGGGCCCGTGCCACCTAGCTGCATAGGCTTGGGTGAAGAGGACTGCTCAGGGATGGGATCAGGATGGGACCAAGGAAGGTCACGACCTCGCGAGAGAGGCATAGGCCCGCGTGTGTCAGCCCACTGATGGACCCGGCTGTCGAGTGATGCTGCAAGCTGGAAAAAAGCGGAGAGGGAGATAGGAGGATCCCGAAAAGCGAACTCATCTTTGTGGACCTCGTCGAGGCCCCGGTGGAAGGGGGCTATAAGTGGGGCCTCCTGCCATCCTCCCTCCACAGCCAAGGTGCGGAACTTGACTATGTATGCCTTTTATTCCCAAACGGCAGTGGCCCATTCTAAGGTCGTACCCGAAGGGAGAGAGACCATATATGTCAACTTGGAGTGCTCAGACAGGAAGCACGAGGGTTGCAGCTCAAAACTGAGTCCGCATTGTAGCAGGAACCCTCGACACTTGCTGGGCAGTTGCAACGGGGTCTCCACCGGGGTGCAGGGAATGGAGAGGTACCAGCCATGGTAGCTTGAGCGAGCTGTGCGGTGAACCTCTTTATGGCTGCCTCATGACGCCTATGGCTTCACCCTGAAGGCGGTTAGTCTCAGGGATGTTGTGGGGGCCCTCTGGGTCCATTTATGGCCATGGAAAAAGTCACGCAGCTGTGTTGCATCCCAAATGGGACTGAAACCCACAGCTGACGCGAACACGAATCGTGTGCCGATACATCAGAGGTTTCCCTTGTACACATCCATCCGTTGTATACGGAATGCCACCGGAATGCCACCGTCTACTTTAAAGTAATAAATCATGAGACGTGTAAGTTGAACTACTCAAACTAAAAGGAGAGAGCGCTGCGGTTTAAGTGTTCGCTACGGCGCATTAGGTGACGCGAGCAAGGAATCCTATGTTCTTTTTATCGACATGCCACTGGACAGTGCTGGGGCTTAGTATATAGTATATAGTAGAGGCCCCAGGTGTTTGTTATAACGTCGTCAATTAAGTGCCGGCTATAATCCGCCTCACCGAGTGCTCTGTAACGCAATCGGAGAGAACGGCAGATCTCACCGGGGCATAAGGTAGGAACCCTAACAGGTGTCAACAAGTTTATCCAGTCCATTTTTGACGTTTTGATGAAACTATATCACGTTCGGCTTTTTTCAGTTTTATTACGTGTTGTTCAATACACACAAAGAAGATAGACGTGTATAATAAAATGTTTATATTTGTTAATTGCAATACATTTCTGGGATACATTTTTTTTCTTGAAAAATTTTAGGGGTGCCAACAATTTTGACCATGAGTGTAAATACCTACCCATACCTAAGACCATGGGTCTTGATTAGCTTTGTGAACCTCTCTGTTTCACAATGTAAATCAGTGCCATGTTTTTACAAATATATGATTAATATGATATAATGATTAAATATCATTCATGTGGTATTTTGCTTTGCCACTGTGGCCTCCTGCATGCCCATGTACTGTCTAGGCATGTTTTTTTTTGTAAATCACCTAATGCTGTTAGAACACTGAGTGCCAAAGCAACAAGAACTATCACTTCTTAAGGATCATCAAACAATTGTCTTGGTCATAGGCCTTGGAGCAAACTCGTTCATTTAAAAACACTTTGCAATTTTTTGTTTATTTGTTTTACTTAATGTCGTTATCAACATTTCAGCAACACACACAAGGTTGCAAGTCTAGTCACATTTATACACTCAAGTTGTGTGTCTAACACTGTGCCTAATAAAACAACCTCTTTACTTAAGGTGCAGTATTTACCTCACACATTATCATTATTATTGCAATATGTCAGTTTTTGTAACCATTTATGCACTATGTTTGTGTTGCGAGAACAAGCGGAGACCAGAAAAATATTATATGCATGTACATGTGGTGCTTAAAAGTTGAAAGACTTTTGAATTTTGAATTTTCTACATGTTCTGCTTAAACCTGACTGTGCATATCTATGAGCTACAGTACAATTTACAGTCTGGTCTTCTCAATGGGATGACAAACAGGTGCGAGTGGGCACCCTATTGTATTTAGAAAGCAGGAATATATCATAGCCTGATCTTCACAACACATGCATTTGTATTATGTCACAAATAAAATATATATTTGGTGACCTCCGGAATAAGAACTGCTTATAATAATGTTGTGGCTGCTAATGAAAAAGGATTTAACACCGTCGCTAAAGAGCTCAAACTCCACCAATCCCTTGTCAGGCAGATTGGGTACAATTTAAGAAATTCGAGAGTTCTGTCCTAGGAGTGGTTTACCAAAAGTAAGGCATTGTAATTGCAGGTCACAAAGGTAACTACTAAGCAAATAAAGGCCTGTTACACATTGGTTAATGTTCATAAGTCTACCATCAGGAGAACACTGAACAACAAAGGTGTGTATGATAGAGTTGCTAGGACAAAGTCACCTCTCTCCAAAAAGTATGCTGTCTGTCAGCAGTTTGCTGATAAGCACATGAACTAGCCAAAAACACGTTTTGTGGAAGCATGAAACCAACATTTCATTCAAATGAACGTTTTCAAATAAAATGAGAAGCAGTAAGCCTGAAAAGAAAAGAAAATACTGTATTCCAAGATAAGTTATGTATCCCATCTGTAAAACATGGCAATAGTATCATGGTTTGGGCCTGTTGTGCCATATCTGAGCCAGGACAGTTTTATCATTATCTTATGCAGTTAAATCCACATCTTTAATGCACAAGAGCTAAAGCTAGATATTACCCCAAGAATTCCACAGTCAGCAAATCCAGACAGTTTTAGCTGCCAAGCTATTCAACAGCCGTGAAAACGGAGAACAGGGGATGCATAATTTGCTGTAATTATCAGGTATAATTTTGCAAAAAAATGGGTTTAAGATGACTAAAACTATATGAAGGTCAAATAATAGCATCTCTCATGCTGGGAACAATTCACACTGCCATATTTTCCTACAGTAGAATGAAAAATGGGACTCATGGGTCTCACCCTGATCTGTTTCTAACAATCCTAAAATCTAAGTTGTAGCTCCTTTCAATTCGTCTTCATCAGCTCAAATGTTTAGTAAGAGTGAATGAGTTTCAGGCCAAATGAATGACAGCACTGCACATTGCAAAGCCTTTTATAGAAGGAACTAGAACCACAATCTGGATCCAATTATATGAGAAAAACAGATGATTGACATGTCGAGTATGAATGACATGGTTTCATAGTAAGCAAGACGGGGGAAAAATCCTGGATGGTGTTTGCTTTCTTGATCTTTGTCACCTGTGCACTTTGAAAACTGAGGCAGGATTTTTGAGCCTGTGTACGAGATATATTCTTATGATGCACATCATATTCACACCATGTTTGATGTTTGTCTTTTTATCTCATTTGTCATTCCTAATTAATATTAATTGTTTTGCAAGTAGAGGTAGTGTTGTCACATATTGTTTAGGTCTGTTCATGTTTAAGTTTGTAAACCAACTTAATGCAAATAGGCATGTAGAGATATTCAAGACGACCTGCTGACGTTTGAACTGAGCAACATAATGGGGATAAAAGGTGATTTAAGTGGCTTTCAATAGACCATGAATGTTGTACTACTAGATAGACTGGTCTGAGTATTTCAGAACTACTGATCTACTGGGATTTTCACACATGGCCAACTGTAGGTTTTACAGAATTGTCAGGAAAATGGAAATATCCAGTGAACAACAGATCTGCCTTGTTCACCAGAGATCAGAGAAGAATGGGCCAGACTAGTTTGAGCTGATAGAAGGGCAACACTAACTCAAAACAACAACTATAACCACATTATTAAAATTAAATCATTGCTCCATTCTGCAATGATTCAGACTGCTGCTGGTGGCGTAATGGTGTGGAGGATAATTTCTTGTTACATTTTGCTACCAAATGAGCAGCATTTAAACACCACAGCCCACTTGAGTATTGCTACTAACAACGTCTATCCCTTTATGACCACAGTGTACCCATCATCTAGGCACCATGTCACAAAATACAACTCAACTCATCTCAAACTGTACTCAAATTACTTTTAGAGTCATCAGATTTTAATGAAATAAAGAACCTTTGAAAATTGTGGAATGGGAGATTTGCATCATGGATGTGCAGCATCACAAAGCTGCGTGATGTTAATATGGACCAAAATTTCTGATGAATCTTTCGAGCACCTTGAAAAATCAATGTCATGAATAATAAAGACACTTCTTAAGAGAATTTAATCTGGTACAAGCAAGTTGTACTTAATATTGTGGCTGGTAAGTGTACATCATCCTCAAAACATTTTTTTAGTTTAGGGTATATATCAAATTGAAAAATGAGGAAAAATATTTTTGTATTTCATCAGTAATTTAAAAAATCTGAATGAAGCCAAGAAAAATGTTTGTCCATTAAAAATGTTTGACAATAATTTAGAAAAATGAAAATTATCTTTCAACAAGTGCAGGGTCCAAAGCTCTGAAACAACTCAGTGAAACTCGCTCTTACAAATATTGAATTGGCATAGGAAGACTACAAACAACAAGCATATTAGCTACTACTGCTGCGAACAACAAACATATTAGAGTCATTAGCCTAGCGAACGCATCTCATTACCAAATAGTTTGAGGTTGATTGCCTCAAATTAAGTAAGGTACTTAAATAAGGAAAATACTTATAAAAGTCCAGCCAAATGTCTTGTCTGGCACCGGTTAATGTTTCAATACGAATGCTTTTCAAGTACAAGTTTAATAATGGTATACACTTATCTGTAATTTGTGTTTTTTATGAATGTCTGCCTTTGTTGCCTTTGAATGTTCAGCATTGATCTTTGATTGATCTTACATCTATATTTCCCTGATTAGTTTGATTAGTTCAAATGCATATTGTAGATATTTTGATCTGCTAAGATCATAAACCCTCATTCAGGTGACAAACCCAAGTTACTTAGAGCATGACTGAACATTCTAATTATGCTGATGATTTCCATTCAATTGCTGTTTTCACTTACAGCCATTCTGAAGTGTTCTGCTGTCTTAATGGTGTTCCAAATTCCTTGCTCATTTTGTTTCCTGTAATGCTGTAGGCTTTCTACAGAAATTTCCCAGTAAAACTTCCGCAATTAATATTGAGGGTCTTAGGTTTTGCATTCTAGTCCTTTTTGCAACAGTCACTAATCAGCCTTTCATACTCGGCATTCTTCCTGTGCTAAGCCTGCTCTAGAAGGTACTCTCATTGCATCATAATTTCTAGCAGCTTTATGCACAGACTAGTATTGTGTCTGGAGTTAATCTGGTGTTATCCTGAGAACATCTTGGTAATAGACCTTGGGCTGTACCTGTTTGTTGCTATTGAACCCTGTGCTGATGCTTTTGAAAATAGCCTCCCTCGTCTGATCAAGCCACCAACAGCACCAAACCTTACCTAGAACTTGGGCAGCAGCTGAGTACTCCAGTGTTCCTTAGTTGTAGCAGAACAGGCAGTCAAGTGAATCCACTTTCTCCCAGCTGTGCAAGTATGATGGATTGGGCAGGACGTCGTAGACTGCTTGTATAGGGAACTTGATATGGTCTGGTTTCACATGCCAGAGATCAGCCTTATGACTGTTCTCTCAATCACCTTCTCCTACCTAGTCCAAGATTTCTGCTGTTTTTGCTCTAGTGTTCTGCTAGTCCAGTGCTCCTTGTCATCATCTGCTCTCACTTCCTATATTAATAATGATTGTTTTGTTACATGTATATACAACAAATATAACATTTTGTAACTGGAGAATGATTAGGCCCTGATATTGGCTACTGTGTCAGTGCTCCCATCAAATTGTAGTGAACTGGGATTTTGTCGGTAGCATGGACTTCTGTTTCAATTCTTCGTGTTCCGATAACACTTTGGCTGCAACTTAACCACTACTTCATGGCCTGCAAATACACTATTCACAAATTTGGGGATATTTCATTAATATCCAATTCATTATTAGTTATCAGGCTCCTTGGCAACCAGAGATAATTACTTAAATAACGAGCAATGGCCACATGGCAAGATGCTTTGAACTTGCCTGGAAGTTATGACTACAGCTCCCCAACTTTATAAACTATGCTGAGACCTTCAAGCTGCAGTTAAATATCTTGAGCAAGCTCTTTATCTCATGGGGCATTAGCAACCTTTGCATGCCTAAAAAGAATGCTTACATGTTTTCTTTATTCTCCTCCTATGTAATCCATAAACCCTGCTGTACCTGATACCTGATAACCTAATTTCTTCAATTTTCTACCAGTGTAGTTATTGCTGGAGGATCAATGCCTTCTCTGACCGAATGATGCTGTATCATGGCTAACCTTATGATCTAATTATAAACTAGTGCAAAGCAGGGACATATCTAAAGAAAATAATTTAATATTACTCTGCGTTCCTGTTTATGTACACCTGTTCCTGTTATGTAAAATATTCCACCAACCAACAATGTACATCTCCTGTGAGGCACCATACTGTAAGCACTGATGGAGTGTTTCAGGGAGCAAATTGTACATCAACAGATGAGCTAGTGTTTCTGACTTTACATCTAAAAAGTCGAGCATTAAAGTGTGTGATAGGCTGCAGAGTGAGTGAACACAGAGTTTAAAAACTCTAGCAGCACTGCTGTGTCTGATACAGTCTTAACAGCAAATCTTTCTTGGCATGTCTCTACTGCTCAGCAACCTTCACTCTTTTGAAGATTTGGGATTTTATAGACCTGCTTTTATAATGCGCAGGCATTGTGCACCATCTATGGCACGCTTTTCAACCCTGGTGCTCCATCTGATTACCACTTCCAGCTCAACTTTGATTTTTTTTTTATTCTGTGCCTGGTTTTAGTATATCTATTGCAAAACTAAATTGCAACAAATCATAAAGTAAATGTCCTAAATGTTTATTACTGTTTATTTTTCTTATGTACATGACAAACAAGCACTGACTGGAAGCTGCTGTCAGTGACTTTGATGAAGGGCCAATGTTAAATGTGTAGAATAGTTAGCTGGATGTGTGGTCTCTGTACCTATCTACAGTATATGTAAAGTGAGCTCCATTATTATGATTTCATCCAAATGTATAAGCAAGGATATTTGCAGCAGTTTGTGATCTTGTACTCATTTTATTGTTAACCCTTTCAACTTATTTCCTACCTGTCTTAAAGTTATAGCTTTAATAGATTAACAAAAGGTTAATTTGTGAAGAATTTTGAACAAACTGGGCTCGCTGTCTGCATGACTGCGTATAATTGTTGCAAATTTGTCTCAAATTATTATAACCAGAGCCATGTTTTTGAACTGCATTTACATAACAAATGTTGGCCTAAAAACAAACCAAATGTCAAGAAAAAAGTTATTTTGTTTAGAGAAAAAATTTTTTAAAAACTTTTTTATTGGTGGGGTATTTACCGGTGGGGTTTTTACCGGTGGGGTATTTACCAGTGGGGTTTTTACCGTGGGGTTTTTACTGGTGGGGTTTTTACCGGTGGGGTTTTTACCGAATACCAAATTTATGTTGTGTTG
>JAYJMA010000002.1:4974144-4987297 GCA_036873895.1 Parotocinclus cabessadecuia
ATTTAAAAAATCTTGTGTTGTTCTTAATGACAGTTTGACCGTGAAATGCTTATTGCCACTAGCTGCTCAGTGTTTTGGCTTTTGTCATATATTTCAAATCTCAGATGTATTTCTTTGACCAGTTTGTTTGAGGAAATAATCTCAGATACCTAGAATGCAAAAGAAACTGTACACTAAATCACAGTTTGCTTTTGAATAAAACAGTATATCTTTCACATGCTTTGTAGTATTCTTAGATCAGCTTTTCTGATTGTGTGGTACCTCTACAATGACTAAAAGTGAGAGAGGATCTTAAATTCTTAAAGTTTGACAACAGCATGTGAATTTACAGTGGAAATTCTTCTCAGGGCTGCACATCTATCAGTTAGTTTTATTGGATATGGGAGGTATTTTGAGCGCCTTGTGCTGGAGAACTTCTCTCAGACACACACACAGATGAAAGTGAATGCAGACACATCTGCTCCGGCATATGCATATAAACTGCAAGCACACAAACGTGCACACATGTTGCACTCACAACAAACTATTGTGTTGTACTGCATCTGAACTATGTATATGTATAATTTAAAAGTAACAAGTTTCATCTGTTCTCTCTAGAGGTGCTCTTTTAAGATGTTCTTCAGGAGCAGGTCGTCGTCTTTCCGTTGGGTCAGAGCAATGGACACGCGGCATGGAGTGGTGGCTATCACATTCCTGGCCTTCTTCATGCAAGTGGTGGTGGAGGCTACCTCTTGGTGGTACGTATGTGTTTCCATGAAATGTAAACTATCCCACAAAAGCACAGCAGAGTGTGGGGTGGACTGTAAGGTCATCTAGGCTAAACATGGATAATGGATTCAAGCAACCAGATGAGCAGTTACTGGCCCTCTTTTCTCATTCTTTGTGACCTCTTTTCCTTTCTCCTTCCTCTCATTATTCATAATATCCCTCTTCTGTCTTTGAGTGCTACATTGTAGCTCAAGTCAGTGTGGTTCCACTTCTTGTGTCCCACCACATTTAGATAAAAAAAAGACCACCACATTTAGAAAACACAACATGCTGACTTGAGCATATATGCCTTTGCTTAGATTTGATTTTTCCCCTTTCTTTATTTTCTTTTCGCATGCAATGCCAAACCAAAATGATGAATATTATATAAAACATAGAATGCTGTGGTTTTTCAATGAATTTCCAAATATGTGCATGCACGAGCTGCGAAGGTTTGTGTTTGTGTGTGTGTCTGAGTTTCTCTGGGCTTGTTCTTCCTTCTATTAATAGAAGAGCCTAAATTGGTCCACTTTGGACTGAATCAGAAAAACCAAATATTGGAAAAGTGCAATTTGCTTATTAATTGGTTTTCATTTTTGAATCAGTGCAAAAAATAACTTGGCTTTCAATATTGCTCTTTTTGATATGAAACTATTGGCATGTTGTTCAAGACATTAAGAAATGCAGATACACTTTTTATTTGGCCTGACTGTTTTTGTGTCCATCCTTCAGCAATTGTGATTTGATGCCTGAATTCAGTACAGTTATATATTGTAATTGAATGGAGTAAGACTGCTTGGTTACATGCTCCTTACGCAAAGGAAAAAGCAATAAATCCTGCCTGAAATGTCTTTCATTATTTGATTCAGTGGAAGAAAATAAAGGACTTGTATTTGAAACAGACTACCCATTCCAAAATGGACGATCTGATTTAATTGTGATCTTTGTCTGATTTATTTTTGCTGCACATGCTTGCCACTGTGTCTTTTCAAATAAACTCTGCTGATTGGACAGGGCATTGCTTAGCAGCACACAAACCAAGGACTCATAATTTCCGGTAATGCTATCAGGCATCTCCTAAAAGTAACCGAGGTCGGAGCCTATGTAACAGGTGTAAACTGAAAATGAGTCCCAGTGTTCAATTACGTTTTTTTCCAGTTACAAACAACGGTACAATTTGTGAAGGTGAGATAAACATTACCACCTTGGATATAAATTAGATGTAGAAAAGTTTACTTTGTTTTTATAGTTGACATAAAAAGTTGACAGCAGTACACTGTTATAGAGAGTAAGAAAGTCACTGCTTCGTTCTGTAAGTGTCCACATGTGTTAATGATTTACTTTGTCCACGACAAGAATTGTTGGGGTCACTCTGCTCCCCCCTTATATAATTTCCACAGTGTATCATATTTCCTGGTGGACTAATTGAATGTGCGTGTGTTTGTGTGTATTACAGGTCTCTGGCTATGAATCCGTTGCTGATTCCCGAAGCTTACATCATAGGAGCGCAGCCGCTGTGCAGTCAGTTGGCTGGTTTGTCTAAAGGCCAGAAGAAGCTGTGCCAGCTGTACCAGGACCACATGCAGTACATCGGTGAGGGTGCCAAGACGGGAATCCGTGAATGCCAGTACCAGTTCCGCCACCGTCGCTGGAACTGCAGCACAGTGGATAATTCCTCAGTGTTTGGCCGTGTTGTGCAGATTGGTAAGCATGACTGAAAATACAGATACAAGGAACTGTGGGGGAAAAAGTAAAACTGTATAATATCCTGCTTACACCTACTGTATCTTTTGCCATTGTTAGTCTGCACATTGTCTATTAATCCATAGCTACGTCTTTAGTTGGTCTTGCAGAACTTAAATATACTAGGTGCAAACTGCATTGTGACCTTATAAAACTTTCAGATTAGAGGTTTGGAAAGGGTGCAGGTGCCTCGCTAAATGAACAGCATGTTTCTTTGGTGCTCTGAAATGTTAATAATGACTACATGTGACCTGAGACAAAGCGGAACATAGTCAAAGCCCATAAAGACTGCAGTTTCCTTCAACCTATAATTGCAGCTTGTGGATGCTGGTATAAGGTCATAGCATGCAAACTCTGGCCAAAAACATGGTGTCATTACACAGATGCTCACTCAGTGATGTTTTTTTTTTTTTTTTTTAATTAATGAATGTATTTTTTTGATAATACAGTTTAGTGTCATACGTGATTTGTTATGGTTTAATAGCTGTACATTCTACCTTTATGGAAATCTTTATTTAACGTCATTTCAGTGGTAGTGCCTTTTTAAAGGTAAGAAGAAGGTTACATCAAAACTAGTCACATCAGGACATTTAAAATAATCAGTTAACCTAGTTTTTGACTTGTGGGAGCACATCAGAGCACCTGGAGTAAACCCAAGTAAATGAAAACCCAGGAAATGAAAACTTTACTCAGATGGAGTCCAGGTCAGTGTAGAACCAGGGGCGCTAGCTCTGCAAGGCACTAATGCGCTAACCGTTGTGCCACCATGCCACCTTCTGGCTTCATGAAGCATACCTTGAGCAAATTAAATCATTTTAAAATAGTCAAATATAGTCAAGGAAAAAATTAGTTAGTAATTAGTAAATTAGTCAGTATTGTGGAATAATGAGCATTTCTAAAACAAATACTAAGATATATATATATATATATATATAAATGCTAATTAGTATAACATTCTAAGAAAGTGTTTACAAATATATTTAAATCTTGTTGGACTTAATTAAAATAAATTAAAATAAAATATGGCCTCAGCCAGAGATTTACCAGCTGAAACAGCTGTAAAACATTATAAAACTCTATACTCTACACAAAGTTTGGTGAACTATGTAGGGTTTTTTTTTGTTTTGGTGATCTGTGTCTAAAATTACAGTGGGGAAAATAAGCATTTGATACACTTCCAATTTGGCAAGTTTTCCAACCTACAAAGAATGTAAAGGTCTGTAATTTTTATTGTAGGTACACTTCAACTGAAGTTGAAAATCACATCATATTGTATGATTTTTATAAAATTAATTAGCATTTTGTTTCATAAAATATGTATTTGATACAATAGAAAAAAAGAACTTAATATTATTGACAGAATTAAATTACGTAGGTCAGATGTTTCCTGTAGTTGTTGACCAAGTTTGCGCACACTGCTGGGATATTGAACTACTCCCCCATACAGATCCAGATCTTTCAGGTTTTGGGGCTCTTGCTAGGCAACATTAAGTTTCAGCTCCCTCCAATGATTTTCTTTTGTGTGTTTCGGCTCCTTCTGAAAGACCCAAGCCACGGCTTGATTGGGACAGTGTTCTTGGGGTTGTACTCCTCCTTCTTCTTCCTGCAAACACAGCGAGTAGAGTTCATACAAGAAAAAACGATGTTTTGGTCTCATCTGACCATGTGCTCTTCGCCCATGACTTCTCTGGATCACCCAGATGGTCAATGGTGAACCTCATAGGCACCTTGACCATCAGGGGGATCTTGCGTACCCTGCAGGATTTTAATCCATGAAGGCGTAGTGTGTTACTAAGGGTCATCTTTGAGACTGTGGTCCCAGTTCACTTAAGGTCATTGACCAGGTTCTTCTTTCTCAGAATCAACCTTGCCCCACAAGGTGAGATCTCTCATGGAGTTCCAGACCGAGGAAGACTGACGGCCATCTTGTTTCTTCTATTTTCTAATACAAGTAGTGATCTATTTAATAATTGTCAACAGTTTTTGCCTTTTCACCAAACTGTTACCTGTTGTCCTGTAGCCCATCCCAGCTTTGTATAGATCTTTTGTCCCTGGTGTCCCTAGACAACTCTTTGATCTTGGGCATGATGAGGAGGTTGGAGTGTGGTAGATTAAATGTGTGGACAGGAATCTATTTTACAGGTAACCAGTTCAAACCGGTGCAATTAATACAGGTAATGAGTGCAGAATTTTATATTTACATTATATAAAAAGATATATAAAAGATTGGCTACGTATCAAAATGTCATTTCAATAATGCACATATGTTCCACATTAATCCCTGATTGGTCCCCAATTAGTGTTCAAGTTCCCTGACCACTTTGGTTTGGTTGCGCATAGTTGTTGGTCACAGATATTAATCTTTAAATGGGGAATTAGGTCTTGCAGCAGAGGAAATGAAGAAGATAGTGAAAGCTTTATCTGAAACCTCCTCAACACTGGAAATATCAATCAAATTAATTCAACATGATCATTATGCAGTAAAGAAGTTTCTGCAGAACAGTGAAGGTGGTTGGAAGAAACGTGGAAAAAAAACCTCATTGTTGCAGATGGATCAAACTGCAAAAACACAGCAATATTTCAAGCCTGCAGAATGTAAGGTTTAAAAAAAATAAAATGAAGAGAAATTAATATTAAATGGGATAGAAAATACATGAAGACTAACATCTGAAAGGTAATAATTCCTGATAAGCGCTATGCAACATTAGATGGGCCAGACTGATGGGCTAGTGGCTAGGTCATGAATTTCCTTTTTGCTTTAATGATATACCAGCGTCAGCAAGGCAGTGGTTTTGTCATGTTCTTAGGCGGTAACATTGATGGTGAACTTAATGACCAATTTCATATAAAAGTGATCTCAGATGGGTACATTTTAATTTTTGCCATGGTGGTAGGGTCAACACACTGTATTAACATAATAGGACAGTTATTCATGGAAAGGAAGGGATAGACCCAGTAAGATGTCAAAGTGGCAGAATAGAAATATCAAAGCAGTATGCATTGAAATTAGAGAATTGACCATTTTTAACTGAACTGTTAGAAATTGGGTGAATGAAATGGGATAAAAAAACATAGTGTATATGATATGGATGCAAGTAATATGCAGCTATGAATCTACATTGGCCGTACATATATACATGCTGGAACTTTTGTCTGGTGTTGTTCTAATTAACACAGATGAATGTCTGAGGAAATCATTCAAATCTGTCCGTTGATTTATGAAATGGGTTTTGATGTCAGGGAAAAGATCAGGTGATTATGGCAATCATTTACCTTAATTGTCAGTGCACAGGTATATACTTTTCTTTTCACGTTTTTTTTTTTTTTGTTTTTTTTTTTCATTCCATCAACAAAAATAGGTTTGTAATAGATTCAGCATCTATATATAATGCATCTTTTCCAAGAACAAACAGTGTTGAGACCTTTCCTGACATGGCCAGCAAACAGTCTGAATCTCAGTCCAATTGAATAATTGTTATAGAAATTAAAACAAACACAAAGCTTGGACAAAGCTCCATCCATCCTGCAATGCTAATGAGGCAACTGAAATATATATTGACATATTTACATTTAAACAATAAATATGTAAATATAGAATTGTGTAATGTATAATGTAGGAGTGTCTGTAATTAGTTTCTATGCTACAAAAGTAATGAGGATGGTTGAATGTCATATAAATGTGGTGATTCCATAATGCTTGCAAGTGGGTGTATTAACTTTCTCAATGCACTATTCCACCGGTTTTATTATAATTATGCATCCTTTTTATCTTGATTTTGGGGGCAGTGTAGTGGCATTTTCTCGTTTGTTAGGTGGGAATGCCCACCTTATAAACAGAGTGAGCAAGTGGTGGCCATTTTTAGAAGTTGTGGTCAAGCAGAATACTTTTATGGTGAGGTCTGTGAATAAATCAAAATGGAGACTGCCTCTTCTGCCATTTTGCTTAAATTTATATTGTCCTCTCTACTTTGAGGCATAGTAGCACAAGATGACTTGGGTGATTGTTTTTGTAATAGTAAAAGCTGAAGTATTTAAGCATTGGTAAATTAGATTTTTAGTCTTTGGTTTTGAAGAAATTGTGAGGTGGTGAAATGGTACTAATGTTGGTCAAAATGAAACTGAGTCAACGGAGCATTACATATTTTATAGAACGGAGAGTCTCGTACTTGGAGGTGATTGTAATGCATGTTTGATTTTGCGAAAGTCAATACAACATATGTTCATCATTACCATGATGCATTGTTCTCATTATTCTCATGGGTCATCATTGCTGTGTGTTTCAGCATGTGAATTTGTCATTATGTGTTTGTCGACTGTTTGCTGACCTGCTAGGTTTCATATCTGGAGCTACAGATTGTGAAACTCAAATGCTGGAATTCTGACCAACTAGGACCAAGACACGCTCTTCACCTCGTCTATCTTGGCCTGTCCTGAATTTTAGGTAGCATAGTGGGATGGAAAATGGATATGAAGTAAAGGAAGGACAGCATCTTAAGAGTAACATGTATTTCAACAGTTCCACTTGCTCCTCAAATCTATATAACCTGCTGAAAAACATAAAATATCTTTTCTTAAGCAACCAATCCTAAATCTGTCCATCTGGATTACTTTCATATGTTCCTATACTGTTTTTTCTTTTTGTTTTATCACCTGCATTGTTTTAAACTGAATTGTGTATTTTGCTTTGTTCAGCTTGGAATTGAAAGCTCAATAATGCTTAATGCCTCAGTATTTCCTTACTTTCCAAATCCCCTGTCCATGAAAAACCTTCCTTTAATAGGCTGTTATGAGATATTTCAAAGTAAGTCTCACACTGAGGGGAGTAGTCTTAAGAACAACGTTTCTCACATGTATTCTGCCTTTTAATGCTGGAAAGTCTGTGGTCTTTTGGTTTTCCCCCATGCATAATATGTAAATTGTCTCTGAATAGTTGTGGATTGGAGCAGTCAAAGGGTCTGAGGTGTGACTGTGTTGATTTCTGGAAGGTCTCTCAACCACTAGGGGGCATTATGACATTTCTGAATCTGACTTTTACCATTGGAACGTGACTATATATGTGGCTTGTCAGTAGGGAATACATGTCCATCCACAAGGATGGAGGTGTGTGTGCATGTAGGCAGTGCTGCCTAGGGCAGCAGCCTGTTGGGTTCTTTCAGGCTTGTGGATGTTAATAAATAATTATTTATCTACGTGAAGAAAAGTTGAATGGACATCAAAATTATAAAACCCATTTTTGCTAATCTTGGGTCCACTGATTTCTTGGGTCCACCGGGTTCTGTCTATATGGAATTGACATTAATTTTTTTAATAGAATTAATGTGTAAACATCAAAACATAATGTAAATAATTGGTGTAGACAAGGATCTTGGTTCACTGTCTTGCACATTTCTGTCTCTGATCGTTATCATTTTGCTTGTGCAGGAAGTCGTGAGGCGGCATTTACTTACGCGATCAGTGCAGCGGGTGTTGTGAATGCAGTGAGCCGAGCATGCAGAGAGGGGGAGCTGTCAAGCTGTGGCTGCAGTAGGGCTGCCCGACCCAAAGAGCTTCCCAGAGACTGGCTCTGGGGTGGTTGTGGAGACAATCTGGACTATGGTTATCGCTTCAGCAAGGAGTTTGTGGATGCCCGAGAGCGAGAAAAAACCTATGAAAAGGGCTCTACGGAGAGCGCACGACTGCTTATGAACCTTCATAACAACGAAGCAGGGCGGAGGGTGAGTTTTTGCTTTGATAATTATCTCACAATAAAACATTATCTTGTCAAAGTATGCAAGTATTTGGTCAGAAGTTTCAATGATGTAATAGGGGTGGCATGGTAGCTTGGAGGGTAGCGCTGTCGCCTCACAGCACGAAGGACCTGGGTTGTCGTCCACGTGTCCACATGGGTTTACTCTAGGTCCTCCAGTTTCCGCTGTCCAAAGACATGAATTAGGTTAAATGATTATGCTAATTTGTCCCCAACCTGATCATATATACTGCTCAGAAACATTTGCCTAGAAATCAAGCATACAGCCATGAAGTCTCCATAGGTAAATAGTATTGTGTGCTGTTGCTGCCATATTATGCCAAATTTCCACCTAGCCAGTTCGTCAAATGTTATGTCTTCATCGTGAAGTGGTGGGCGACAAGCTAGGTAAACTTACAGAACAGAATCAGAGTGCTAAAGCATGTGTAGTGTATAAAATGTATAATAAAAACCTCTGTCCTAGATTACAGCATTCAGTACTAAGTTGCCGTTTAGATTCTAGAACCATTGTCACCATAAGAACTGTGTGTTAGAAGCTCCATGCAGCTTCAATGACTGAGAAACAACATACAAGCTGGAATGGTATAAAACACCCCTGATTAATGAACTAAGCTTAAACATGTGGTAGTCTGACAAATTGGAAATGGTTATAGTAGTTCAGTCTGGGACTTTTGATAGTCTGTGCTTAGTGCGTTTTTGTTTATTTGCTCTACGTAACAGGAGCAGGGTTATAACAATCCTACACAAACACTCGTGCGTAGGGCAATTTAGAATAACCAGTTAACTTAAGGAATGTCTTGGAAGGAAAGCGGAATACCCTTTGAAAACCCCCACAGACACAAGAGAACATGCAAACACCACACACGTGATCTTTGTGCTAAAACGTGAAAGACTATCTACTACATAGTAGATACTACTACATACTGCTACTATGAATTTCGAATGTGGGAGGAAACCAAAGCACCTGAAGAAAATTCCTGCAGACATAGGAGGACATGCAAACACCACACGCGTGATCTTTGTGTCTGCATGTTTTTCTTCAGGTACTTTGGTTCCTAATACATTCCAAAGTCATAGAAGCAGTACTGTGTAGTACTTTTTTGCAGTCTCTTTGACATTTTAGCATGATGGAACACAAAGCAAGTCCTATAAAGAAATCTTGTCTAAGAACTGACCTCAGGACCTCGACTCTTTCTAGTGCCTAGGACCAAACTGAATCATTTATAAGCCAGACCTCATCACTCAGCATTGGTACCATGCCTAACAAATGCTCTTGTAGTTTACTGATGGTTAATCTCATCGCAGTCATGTTGCAAAACTAGTCTGTTAAAAAAAAAAAAAAGCTGTTAAAAACTGTTAAAGTCTAGCAAAGTCTAGTGTAAAGACTTTGCACCGGGTGTAAACCTACTAACAGTCCCAGTAGTTCTGAATGCGATGATTTGGTTTTGGATTTCTCATAATTTTAGCCACATCATAACCTCATAACCAAGAAATACACAATTAACTGGAATGGTAACAGCTTTACGTTTCAAAGTGTTTGTGTGAATAAGCATAAACAACCTTAAAGTATTGTACAATGGAAAAAAAACTACACACTTATGATATTTTTCAAAATATTGAGCTGTAATGTCAGTAAGTTATTTTGACACAAAGTAAAAATGGTGCTATACATAATTGTTCTGATAGATTTTCCTGCTGATTTGGTGTGCGCACATTTATTACTTGGTTCTTACAAAATAAGCTCACTATAATGGCTTTATGTCAACTTTCTTGCCATGCACAATTATTTTATTTTATTTATCACTAATAATTGTATCAACTGGGAAATTGCATTTAGAGGCTCTTGTTTAATAATCTACCACAATGGCACTAAGAATTCCAAGGACCCCATCATTTACCCATGTAATTTTTCGATAAATAGTGCATACGTTTTTTATTGCATTAAAATAAAAAATATATAAAAATCTTGTTCAGAAATATTCATTTAAGCATGTCCCACACTCCAACAGTCCAACAGTCCATGCTTCCACATTTACAGGCCATGCACATTAATGATATAATATTAATTTTGAGACAGTTCTGTGAAAATATTCATAAATGCATGGTTTTGTTTAACAGCAGACTTCCAATGATGGGTCTCAGCCACAATCTGTAAATAGAAATTGAAAGAGCCTGTATAAAAAAGCACTTCATTTGAAGGTCTGCAAAAACAAATATAAAAGATAGAAAAGAACAGTGACCTCTGTCACTGTTGCTGATATTGAGATCTAGTGTACAGTTATAAGAAAATATGTAAGGTGAATTAATAAATAGGCCACTTATCAGTGTTTACTCAATTTTGAACTGAAATTCAATCTTTGTGTTGTAAATTTAATCTGGAAATGATTATTTTTAACAACCACACATGACACACAAGCACATCTAGAAACTCTTAGAAACTAAGTGAAGCTATTTTTTTCTGTTTATAATGTACCTGATCGGATTGTTCAGGGGAATCAAGAATCACCCCAAGAATAGCACATGAAGTGTTACAGAACAGAGTAGCATCTTGAGGTCACGACATATCCAAAACTACCACCAGATGCCACCTCCACTGCCAAAAGATTATTTGCAAGCACAAATCATTTCCTGTCATCAACCCGCAAACACCAGCAAATACCCTGAAGTTTGCGTAATGCTATTGTGACTGAAACTATTCTGTGGTCATATTCAGTGAAAATATTAACACTCAAGTTGGGTTTGGTGTAAGATGACTGCTGTTAATTATGTTGGACGGTCTGTGATGTTGGGATTGGAACCTAATTGGTGTACATGGCATCAAGGTAAATTTGCCAGCTTCTGCCAGAAACTAAAGCTGGGTCTAATCCTATAGCAGGAGAATGATCTAAAATATTTGTCCAGACTAACACAGAAATAGTTTACTGCATACAAAATCAAGCTTCTGCCATGCCTGTCTCAGTCCCATCATATAAACCCCAGAGAAAACCTGTGGGGTGAGCTAAAGAGGAGAGTACATGATGATCTGGACAGAAGAGTCTGTAAAGTTGAATTGAAGACAGCTGTTTTATTGGACAAGTCGGCTGTGGAACATTTTATATGTAGGGGTGCATGTAGCTTTGTTAAAAAATATCTCTAACTTATAAATTTAATTCAATTATGTTTTTTTTCTTTTTTTGTAGTGATATTATGCTAATACCCAAAGTTCTATTCATTAAAACACTTTTTACTCATCTTTTACCAAGTGGAGGGTACTGTAGTATAGAAGTTGAGTAATATATAATCTGCCAGGCCAATTCTGACTGGATTAATTAGGGCAATATGTGCAGGTATTTTGTCACTTTTCTTTCTAAATCATTTAAAAGAATGAAGGTAGACATTTAATGAATCCTGTGTTAGAGACATTGTGCTTTTTTTTTCTTGAGCTTATGAGACAGGTTATAAAAGCTACCAATTTCCCTAAAGCATGGAAAAAACAAGAAACATTAAACCCTAATGTTGATGGATACTTACTGTTTTAGATTGGACTGTTAAAATGTATAATTAATTTTGTGAATGATTTAAACGTGGGAAATGACAGACCTTATAACCATGTGTAGGAGTTTTTGAAATCTTTTGCTATCACTGTGCATGAACACCAAGCAAACTTGCTGTTGATAGAAATTAACATTTTCAATTACAGTGCTTTGAAGAACACCATACACACTCAATCATTTTGCGCTTCCTCCACCAGATGGTGTCTGAACTGGCCCATGTGTCATGCAAGTGCCACGGTGTTTCAGGTTCATGCAGTCTGAAGACATGCTGGCTCCAACTGGCTGACTTCCGCAAGGTGGGCGATGCACTGAAGGAGAAGTACGACAGCGCTGCTGCCATGAAGCTGAATGCCCGTGGCAAGCTGGTGCAGGTGCACTCCAAGTTTAATGTGCCCACTAGCCATGATCTGGTGTATGTGGAGCCAAGTCCAGACTACTGTGTGCAGGACCGCAGCACAGGCTCACTAGGAACCCATGGGCGCCTCTGCAACAAGACCTCAGAGGGCATGGACGGCTGCGCACTCATGTGCTGTGGCCGCGGATACGACCAGTTTAAGGCCACAATAGTCGAGCGCTGCCACTGCAAATTCCACTGGTGCTGCTATGTCAAGTGCAAGCGCTGCTCACAGGTTGTTGATCAGTTTGTCTGCAAGTAGCCCACTCCAATTTCTTTTTTTTTCTAGAAATGTCACGAGGAAGTAATTTTGACGCTTCCTTTTTCCTGAGCAAGAGCATGAAAGAAGCTGGGAAAACATATGGGAAGTTGTGGAAAGGAAAGAAAAAAACTATATAAATTATATTTATAGAGTCAAAACAATTATACTGTTGCAGAAAAGACTGACTTCTTTGTGTGTGAGTTTCCTTTTTTAGATTCTCAAAGCGTTAGGTACAAGAAGTTTAAAGAAACAAAGAGTATTTATTTTTCTTTTCTTCCCTCTATTCTGGTTTTCTAAAGTGGAATTTGTTGCAGAGAGTGCAATTTGATGACCCAGAAAAAAGCATTGCCTTTCAATAATGCTGAAAAGGGTAAATCGATTCGTTTAGACGTTCTGAGAGGTTCAGTTGCCACATTGGCATTTTAGTCAACCACACAGAGTCGATTCATTTGGTGCTTATGTTTTATTTCAGTCTCAACCACTGCCTGCTGCTCAGAACCTGGGTTTTGTAGATCACTAAGAATGAATAGGTCATGGGCATTGGGTACTGCATGAATAAGCTGATTAATGTTCCTTAAAAGAAAGCACACTTAAATTTTGCTATTAACGACACGCTCCATATCAGCAGTTTTTAGTCTTTATATTTTAACATCCCTGTTCATGTATTAATAGTCACTGTAAATATCGCCCCAAGCTATTCAACTATTCATTTTTATGTTTGGGCAACT
>JAYJMA010000002.1:4987397-5009314 GCA_036873895.1 Parotocinclus cabessadecuia
TGAAAATTAAGGTAAGATTTATCTCTATTTTTACTTTGTATAATCCTGAGCTATCAGGCTTACAGAAATATTCATAGAAACTAATTCTCCCATTACGGAACAAGTCACCCAAGGTTTTTCGATAAATAAATGAGTCTGGAGTTCTTGAGTAGTGGAATTATTTCAATTTGTAGTGTAATTGGAATTTTGTGCAAAGTTTCTATAAGCTATGTGATGTTTACTGTCCCTAATGAAATAGAGCTTACTAAAACACCTTTTATGTTAATCTGTAATTACTAGGATGGAAATTTAGTAATTTCCTCTGATTTTAGGAAATTTATGTTCAACACCTGAGGTTGTGTTCTCATGTAGTGTGCATTTTTAAACTTGCAGAGCAGTATAGTAAAGTCGCTACAGCATGCAGTTAAAAGAGCTACATTCTTCTTTCCCTTTTTGAATCACATTTGTTTTTTTTTTCTTTTGCAATTGTTCTTCACCACTGGAAAGTCTAAGCAAGCTTGTCTGGCTTTTGGAACTAAATACCTCTCAAGCCTATCACTAACATTTCTGTGAGTGTAAGAAACTATTGTAATACCCTGATCCAGGGCTAACTTGCCAAGATTACTAAATCTTTTTCTTCCACATTTAAGGAAAAAGATGCTCTTGCCTTTTTTTCTCATTAATCTTGTTCCTCAGCTCACACACTTCTGTATAGTAGCCATATAGGTCATGCGCCCTTCTCAAAGTCACCGCCACTTTCATTTCTCATGCGATAAAGGGTGTAACGATGCGAACTGTGGATTGGAGAGCTCAGATTAAGAGCACTTTCCCAACATCAAGGGGACCCTGAGCTCTGAGGCTGCGATGCTTTATCTCATTTGAAAATATCTGCAGGCATGGCATCTGATGCCTCTCAAGTCAGCTTTTGATGTCTAACATACAGTTTATCAGTAACCACATGAAAGAGCCCCTTTTCTCTTAGTCTTGCTTCTAGTGCTGCACATTGTAGAGTGAGCAAGGGTGTAAAAGTCATTCGCTAAACTCCATAAGGTGATCTCTCTTTGTGCCTTGACAATTATTGTGGAATTAAAACGATTTGATACACGTATTCTAAGATCAGTTGATAAACAGGCATGGCAGAATTGACTGGTTCTGAGCAAGCGCTTTAACTGTTTATATAAATAAAGAAATAAAGCATGGCCGTAATGAAAAATGAAACCTTAAAGAAGTCCGGTTATCCGTGGAGCTCATGTTGATACAAGGTACATTTAAATCAAAGAGCTGTGGGTAGGCTTAAGCAATAATATGATCTAAAGTAAATCAGAATTGTCTGAATCCTTTTTTATCTACCCACATCCAGAGGGAAGAGTGCAGTGTGTAAATCATGGGTGGATGTTTATGTAAGATGACTATCTGCTAGAGAAAACAGACAAAGAGGAAACGGGTTTTAACAAGAAGTGCTGGCTAAACAGAGGAACGCTAGCTAGGAATAGCTGATCTATATCTTTTGAACACAAAGAAAACATTCACACATGCAGACAAAAGAGATAATTTACTACTGTCCAGGCCTCTCAAATTTTAAGTGCAAGTTTATTAGCTACACCTTGCTAGTACTGGGTTAAATTCCCCTTTCCGTTGGAACTATCGGAATTTAGAATCTATTTGAGAAGGTGCTTAAAACCTTTGAGATTTGGTCTGAACATTTGTCTGAGATGTTGACATAGCAGCATCACACAGTAGTTTTGTTGGCTGCACAGCTCCCATTCAACCACTTACCAAAGGGGCTCTGTGAATTGTGATTTCAATATAGTGAACTCTTGAAATCAGTTAGAGATTATTTGAGTTTGGTTGTTTCATGCAATAAACAAATTATATAAATTAATTACAAAATCATACAATGTGATTTTTTTTTTAATCTACCTCATTTCTCATAGTTGAAGTGTACCTACGCTAAAAATTACAGATCTCTCCATTCTTTTTAAGTAAGAACATTTGCTAAATCAACAGCTTATCAAGTAATTCTTTTCCACACTGTTTGCATACACAAATGCATATATATTCTGCAGGTAAATATGATTGCAGTCTGTTGTTTACTTACTTTAATCTCTTTTTGCTTTTATACATGTGCACATTACATCAGGATTCCTATACAAAGTCTGTTTATATACCTAAATGATTAAAAAAGGTATATTTGTCTGTTTTACATAAATGTTTGCAATTATGTTATTATAATAAGAAATATGAATCGGTTTCCTTGGACATTTTTTCTAAGCAGACAAAAGAACAGTGTTAAATTCCCTCTATAAATCACTTTTATCGTTTCAGTTGTCCCACAAAGTACCTTGCATTTTTAGACTGCATTGTGCTGTTTGCTGAGTTATTTATACCAAAGCAGCAGTGGAGGCCAAGAGGATAGGCCTAGAGTGTGTGATGATTGCAGATTTCATGTGCTTCTCATTTGTTCTGCTCTGTGCCCTCCTTGCATCTGATCAACATTCCTACGCAGCTTCTTCAAGATAATTACATGAGGAGTTGTGTTTTTCTAAAGCAAAGCAGCTGTCTAATGCGAGCTGTTAATTGAGTCCAGGGCTTACATGCAGCGGAACGAACAAACACACATGTGAATGTGCTCACAAGAAAGCGCCTGGTCGGTACAACAGCAGATTTTTTTAAATACGTGGGCCCAGGCAAGCTAATAAGTGCTGCACTGATCCCAGCATTAGTGCATGGAGTTAGGCCCCGGGGCGAGGGAGACTGTGGAGCTCAGTGTGAGGTGCGTAGCTTAGCGACGGGTGTGCAAAGCAAACGGACCTTAAACCTCAGGTGGTCTCATTTAAGATGGGAACAGCTGCAAAAATGTGGCAAAACATTAGCATTACAGTTTCACAAAGTTATCGCCTTACAGCCCTCCAGACAAATTCAACAGTACAGTAACATTTAAGTCGCTTATGGATCTTATCTCAAAACACAGCCATAACTGGCCAGTATTTTGTTTTTCTAAACAGACAGACCTGAGGAATAATGCATCTGCCAAAAAATCAAAAATAAAAAAAGTTTATTACAGGCTTGTTCTTGGGTTGCTCTCCTGCATTTTTAAGAGTCCCTTGATTCAGACAAACAGAGAAGCCACAGGTAAATTTCTAACGCGTTAACATAAACGTTGCATTGCCCTAGCTGTAGAAACAACAGTAAACTACAAAGGTTTACCTAAGAAGGAGTTTCAAATGAGGCTTGAATCAACAAATGTGACTGGCAACACATTTTGGATTATTTACAGAAAATATTCCTGCTTTCAGAGAAACTCACCTAACCCTTCAACATTTTTTCCATTTTCTCTCTACAAATTTAATGAGAGCTGGTAAGGTTTTATTCTCTTTCATGCTCTATAATACCCAACAATACATACTGTAATATAATGACAAACTGAGAGAACTGGGTGGATGTGAAATGGAGAATGAGACTTAGCCTTCATATTAAAAGTTATAGCTGGGAGTCAATGAAAGTATTCCCAAACCTGAGTCTGTTCTAAATCAAATTGACATTTCTCTACCACAACCCTTCCATGTAAAAAAACCACTCTGTGCACTGGTATATATGCATGATCTTTTCGGTTTCTTTCACTTTTTTTCCACAGTAATGTGATCCTATAAAGCAGTGCGACCAATTAGGGGAAAAAATAAACCACGTTGGGGGAAAAAAAATTACATTAGGAGGTAATATTAACCATTGTCATTTGCACATGCAAAACTATTTACACCTCCACACCAATAAAACGAAAAGATCTACAAATATATAACATTCAACTTATGCCCATAAACAGCTATCCAGTGCTGTATTTTTTTTAAATGGATACACATTAATTAGATTTTATTGCAAGCACTGAGTAATGTTTAGCAAATTTAAAGGTAATAAAATAAGTGAAAGGGTCACATATAAATAGCTTAGAGCTGTAAACTTATTAGGCTTTACACAGATATTATGCTGCAGTACCATTTAATAGCAAATGTTTCTGACTTGTAGTGCATTAATTTAATATTTCAGCACTGCCAAGTACAGTTTAGTGCAATAACATTAATAATTAATGTCTAAATCATTTAGCATTGATTACTGGAAGTGGGACATGCAGGAATCATACAGTTAAAATTTGCTGTACTAATTGCTTCTCAAATCTATTAAAACTATTTGCCTTTCTGGAAGAAATCAGAGTCATGGAAGGGAAAAGAGAGCAAATCACTGAGACCTGCACCTAAAAAAAACCTCACATTCCCTCTTATTAAGAAAGCAGCCATTCAAGGGTTGGAATGGAAAATAACAGGAATATTCACCTTTGTATGAATATTAGTTTTAAATGGTCTGAAAGAAACTTTAGCCACATGTGCTGACCATTCCCATTTTCCACCCAAAGGAAAAAAATGTATGCAGGTGAGCCGGGGGAAAGTCAATGTCATTATAGACAATATTATGTGAATAATTTGTGTTCCCTTTTTAATTATAGCTTTCATGAAGTAAATCGCCTGAACGATAAATGGCAAGGGAGCTACATATTGTCTGCTGTAGTTTTGCCAACAAGGAATTATGATTTGTCTGAGATCAGTGTGTGAGCGCACGCCATTGCTGATACGCTTCATTTGGAATGGTGTGAAATCAAATGATCTCATTTGGATAGCAGTAAAAATGTCTTTTGTTTTTAAACAGAGAAAAATATGATGTAGAAACTTGATATTTTATAATATTCTGTGACTTGCATAACTAAATTATACAGTTTATTTGGGTGTGTGTGAACATGATCTTTTTCATAAAATTCTAGTGTGTTTAAAAGTTAATGTAGACACTGTAAACACATTATTTTAGTATGTTTAGGAATAAGTGTAATTAAAAAAAACAGTTTTAAGAATTGTGAGTATTTTTCACATGGTCACATGGTGGAAATAAATACATAGATAAATTAGAAGTTTAGCTTACATTATTTACTAACTAGCTAACAACTTACTTTTTCTGACAGAAAGAATTTTGTCAGATATTTTTTTGTCTTGACACGTTAAAATTTATTGTTTGCTAAATAGCAAGGATAAGGATAATCAAATTTGATACTTAAAGATCTAGCCATTTAGTTCAGTTGCAGTTCAGGCTATTTTATCAGTGTATTCAAATTCAGTTCCTTAAGACATGTATTTGCACTCTCTTGTTCTCTCTTTCCCCCGCTCTCTCTCTCTCACACACACACACACACACACACACAGACACATACATACACGTTTGTCTTTCTATCATTGTGGAGACATTTGTCTCCAGAGTTGACATACAGCGTTCCAAAAATGTGTTCAGGTTTAATTATGTGAAACTGTGTTGCTTCCTTTTAAAAGAGAGACTTCCTTTGCAAAGAGAGACTTTACTGGTATTTATTTGTTTTATTAAACTGGATATAATTTAAGGTGACCTCCATGGAACACTGTGACCTGTGTGCGAAGTAAATACTGCTATGTTTGTTGTACTAAAATGAATTCGATTTTTTAAAATAACAATAAAAATTATTGTAAATTATTGTATTACTGTAAATCCAGAACTGTTTCAGTGTTAGCCCTTTCAGTAAGATTTCCAGAGGTTTTCATATATTTTTCCCCCTATGTCCTCATGCTCATGCTCAACTGCTTAAATCTGAAGGACACCACAACACAGAATTCAGCCACAATGTACAGCCGCTTTGCTTTTTGCTAAGTACATAATGAAGTTTAATTTTTTTGTGATTGTTTATCTGACTTAGTATAGTGTTAAGATAATGGCATTTAACAATTCACATATATAAATAAAACATGCATAGTAAAGCTGCTTCTCTGGTTTGCAATGCTGTATAGGTACCATTTCATTTGTGAATAAAAATAATACTTACTATATATATATATGAATGAAAAAAATTGGAAAACTTATTAATTTATTGAAAATTGAACAGTTTTAAAGTTAAAGGACACATTAAGTTACTTACAGCAAAGCCTCATTGTACTCTGCTTTTTGTGAATAGAAAATACACACACACATTTGGGATGAAAAAAAAACACAGCTTGAGGCTACGTGGTGATATATTGGTTGTATTTGATAAATAAATATTACATTTTATTTAAAATTATTAAATTGCGATATGAGCATCACTAAAATGATTTATAAGGTAGGAGTACTGAGAAGAACTGTAATGAGAAGCAATGCAAGCAGTAACTTTGCAGTATGGGAGCTTTGCAAGAAACAAAATCACTTTTGCCTAACTAGGCTTTAATAGGCCTAAATATTGCATAAATAGGCATACATATTGCATAAATAGATTTCCGTTCATAAGAAATCTCTTCTTCTTTCCTTGACTCATTTGACCTTGTGGAAGGCAATTATTCTCCCTCATTAGCAGAATAATTAATCATCTTGTGTGTTTGTATACTGTGCCATAAAGTCAAATATGCTTCAATCAAATGGTCAAGAAACCCTAAAACTTTACTGCACACATATGGAATGGAAATTGGGTTGAATATGTTGTACATAATTAAACGAATTATTTCGAATTATAAAGTGTCTTCAAATTAAATGCTTACAGATATTGTTTTAAAATAGATTTTCACATCTTTAATGGGAATCACGGTCAATGGAATGATGCATAGAAAGTGCAATATACCTGTGATTTCATCTTAGTTGCCAAAATGAATTTGAGGTTGGTTTGGGTTTGAGCAGATATGTCTAAAATAGTACCATGGAAAACCCCTGAGCTGTAATGTAAGTGTGTGTGTGTGTGTGTGTACAGATGCATGGATGGATTACTGCATGAACAGCCCAGTTTAGGACATTATTATTATTATTATTATTATTATTATTATTATTATTATTATTATTATTGCATTTATACAGTTCTGCTTATTTTGTTTCATTAGATCTTTGCATCCTTCAACACATACTATGGTGTTATTCTGGATCTTTAAACTTTTTTAAACACCTTTTGATTCCTGTAGGATGAGGTTTTGGTGTTCCTCAAACATAGCGTTGTACTAATATGTCTATAGAGCATTACTGATGTCAAGAAGGTAATCTAAAGAAGGACTTAAGCAAACTTTGGAGAATTCTCTGTGTGCTTTTGGTGTGATTTTTGTTTTATTGTATGTGCCATAATTATAAATTAGATAGACAATCAGTCTAATTCACTGATGTAAGTATTTATTGTAAAAAATCATTTACAGTTATAAGTCTCTTGTACTCCATGAAATTCAAGTTTATGCCTAAACACCATATTATATATTGCACTATTGCACTAATGTCCTGTTAAATTTATGGAATGAGCAGGTGTTTCACAATAGAATTTGACTGAGAAGCTGTGAGAAACAAGCGCATTCAACTTGGTAGTCTTTTTCTCTCCTTGTTGCTCTGGTGTGTTGCAGTCCAAAGATGCAGTTATTCTTATGGCACTTGTTCTTCTTATTCATGCTTAGTTCTTACACTACGATGTGCAGATCCAGCAATAACTTACCTGAGTAGTAAGAATGGTTGATCATCATCATCATCTCTGTGCTTATGAGAAGCACAACACCAGCCAACCATTGCCCAGGATCCAGTCTGCTCTTTAATAAACCGTTGTGTTTAACAAACCTCTCTGCCCTAAAGCCTTCACTATTGTGTGTCATTACAACTGCTGTACCGTGATAGACAATATATCTGCCAGCCTAATATATGTTATGTAATATACATTGTTTTTTTACAATTAGGTTGATTAATTTCTTTAATAATAACTATACTTTATACCATGAGCATATATGCAAACAGAATGAACAACCTAGACTTAAAATTGTCCACAAATCGTCAGTTTTTTTGCAACTGCCCACTTGACCAACGTGTAGTACATGCCTGTTCTATGTCCATGCTTAAAAGTCTGGTATGGGAAGTGGATGGAGGTCTGGAGTTATAATAAGTGCCTGGCAAGCAGCCCAGAACATGAGCCTTTGCTCACAGGATTTAGGAGTGCTTGAGAAATGGGTTCTAGCAGTGCCATAGTCCGTTTACTTCACTAGATGACTACCAGCCCATCAGGAATGTCTGTTAACCCCAGACACAGAAAAAGAATAGGGTCATGCTGTAATATGGAAATGCAAGAGAAAATGCAAGAGAGATTGATTATCACAAGACACAATGAATCAATTTTAAATTGTGGAAGTTGTAGCTATCATTACTGAATTGTAAATCTGTGTATGCCAGCTAGCTAATGTGAGTTATCTAGCTGGGGAACTTTGTTTTTTTTAATGTTTATGTTGGGCAAAACGGAGCAGATCAAGTACTCTGTGTTTTGTGTATAGGTGCTGTTCTGTTTCTTTTTTAGATAAGGGGTGAACTGTCAATAATTTGCTTCAACAATTGAATCAACAATTCACCATGTCATTGATATGTCTTCCTTTTGTATCAGAGGCCAGATGTCCTTAGAGTTTAGACAGAACGAATAGAGAGAGTTTAAAATGATTAACAAGAGTCCAAAAGTTAAAGTTTTTTAAAATTCTACTTCAGGCTACTTGCAATTTATGAGTGTGATGATAACCTACAGTATGGCTGTGAGGTGCCACAGGCAGACTAATATTTGTGCTTACATATTTAGACATGCACATTATTGTTCCATTTATGTAAATTGACAAGGAAGTGCGCCAAGGAAGACTGGCCCCAAAGTCTTCATATTATGACACACTCATTTACTGAATCTGTCTACTGCATCCCAGATTTAACTTTATGAAGCTACAATTGATATCTATGTGCGTCCTCTTCTTTGCTGGTTAATTAACATTAGTGAGAAATTTGATTAACTGTTGTTTGTATTTTAAAGTCCATCCCATTCTATATTTCAGATTGTTTTGTTCCTTATTTTGTGTTTAAAAGTATAGCTTCAACCAGATAGTAGGCAACAATGGGTACCTCATTGGCCAAAGTTTTTTGTTCTTTGCTCTGAGTATTAACGCAGTATCTGCTTATTAAAACACATCTGCTTATTACAACATAAAAAGTCTTATTCTTTGCCATTTAGTCTCTCTTTTTTGCTTTAATTGGCTTATTAGTTTTGAAGTGATGCATCAAAGTGATGAACTGATCACCTTGCAATGCTGTCTTCATTCACCTCATATCCCACATGCTGCAGTTACTGCAGCTTTTGGATGTTTCTAATATGACTGACTAGATTGTCCTTGATCTGTTACCTTTCGAAAATTAGTTTTAGAAGTCCTTCATTCAACACTGGGTTGTTGGAACAGTGTCACTAAAGTGCACATAAAAGTGCACATTTCATTTTTATGACACTTCAGTGATACTAATGAAAGTGATGATGACAGCACACATCTACATCTGCAGTCTGGAATACCACAATTCACAAACCACACACTACTGTATTTAATTGTATGTGACATTAATACACCACCAATGGAATCTTTGGCATATTATTTTGTATGTTATATGTGGTTTGGGATGTAGCCTTAAAATTGTGTATTGACTTGCCACCCTCAACCATCATAATCTTTCCTCTGTGAGTGACTTTCACTACTGTGTTTATACCAGAGAGGTATTCACATACTCAAATAACCCTTAGCCTTTGTAATACTGCCAAGACAATAGTGTACTTTGTTATTGTAGTACATTTCAATCATCAAATAAATTATCAAATCAATTTAACAGTAAACAGGGCATTTATGTAATTAGTGATTCAGTAGGTTGAATCTAACGACTGTAAAATATTCGTAAGCTTAAGAAGGGACAGTTCTTTGATAAGCAAACTTCCTTGAAACTCTCTACAGTGTGTCATGTCACATAAGGTATTCAGGAACTTGTGTCATGTGGCTGGATGCATTTGCATTTTTTTAAACATAAATTTAAGGTAACCTGTGTCAGTATATTTTCTTCGAGAAAAGAGAAGTACATATCTTGTCAAGCTTATAACAGATGGGAATCCTTAACTGTAGGAAGTAGACACAGTGAATCACTTTCACAGAATCACCTTTTTCATTCTTTAACACTTTGTTTTTTATTTTTATTCATGCAGTGGAACCATGATTCAATAACTTTTAATTTCGTCCCATTTTGTATTTGAATGCGTAATATAATGTGTTCAGGCACGTAGACTGCCATGTATGCGCTTCAGCATGAGAATTTATCAGTTTGAATTAGGTGTGAAGACACAGCAGCTAACTCCAAATTGACTATGCACAATAGTTAATTCCTAGGTGGTAACCAGATAGGCTCATGTACGAACAGAAACAATCACATTACTGTTAAAAGCCACTGACCGAGTCGAGTCATATTATTAAAACAGTAGCATGGTGAAAAAACGGAGACAAGTTAACTTGGCTACAAACCACAATGTGTGTAGCAAGTGTATCTAGGTAGGTTACAGTGGGAATGATTCACAGTCAGGGTTAGTTTCTCAGGATTTAAAAGGGATTTACATTTGTAGCTTTGATAAGCTGAACAGAATTCTGAAGTGAGATACACAGGGCTCTGCAAATGAAGAATTGTAAATCCCAGTTTTTAGATTGCCTTTCTCTGTATCTAAAATAGTACACATCCATCTATAACTGATTCAATTCAATTACATTTTATTTATATAGCGTTTTTTACAACGTAGCATTGTTTCAAAGCAGCTTTACAGTAATACATTATCTAAAAGGCCAATCCTAAATTAAGTAAGCCTAGGGCAACATTGGCAAGGAAAAACTCCCTAAAATGGTAGGAAGAAACTTCGGAAGGACCAAGACTCAACAGGGGACCCATCCTCAATGGGCGGCCTAGATGTTAACTAAATAAATACTAAATGTACATTAAATCATAGTAAAATTAGTTTAAAATAAATTAATAATAAAATTGAAATTAGTAGTAGAAAAATTATAAAATAAACTAAGTGATAAAACAAAATTGATTATATAATGAGTCCTTAGAGGGAGGTCCTTGGAGGCACATCGTCTCCTACTGTCCAACTGATGGAGGGAGTTCCTGCACTCTTGTGGGATCTGCCTCCGCTGTTGGAGACCATCAGAGAGATGCCGAGCCGGCATTGTCCTTGGAGTGATGTTCTGGCATATTACAGCTCTAAGACATACAAGTCCAAATTACCAAGTATTATATAATATATATTAAGAAAAAATACACGATTGCTCCTCAGAAATGAGTCCAGTCTCAGTCTAAGACATGTGCGTGTGCTAAAGTTGCATTCTGATGTTTTATCTGTGAACTTTGTGTATTTGCGCACAAAGATAATTCCTTTTGCTTGTGCACTAAACCCTCATGGAGTACTGTGCTGTATCCTGTTGCTCCAGCTGTAACATTTCTATTACATAAAAATAACATAAACATAACATTCAGGTACAAACCACCACTATCCTAACTGATGCTGCTGATGCAGGTGTGTGTGCGTGTGTGTGTGTGTGTGTGCAGCTGTAAGTGGAATGTCTGTGGATCTAATTCATACCTTTGTGTTTGTTCAAATAAATAAACGGGTCAAGATGCGTTCTTGTGTATCTGTTTGTACTCTGCGTGTGTTTGTTTGTATTTGTGTGTTTGTGTACATGCTGAGTGACTAAATTCCTCGCCCGAGTGTGTTCACTCTGTAGAGACTCCTCTCAGTGCATGAGAATGGGCTAAATCGTCTCACCCTATTCTTCATGAACACAAAGGAGGCTTTATGCAGACGCTGGACTGTCCTCAGACCAATCGTGTTTGGCAAAGTGAGCACCATTAGAGCTGAGGGATTAACGGGAAGAGCACGACGCCATTCGATGACAAGATGATTTGCTCAGGAAGCGACAGTATGGCTGTATACCGATAAGCCATACAATATACCATAAGTCCATCGTTTACCATTTTGTTTAAAAGTGTCTGCATTGCTTGAGCTCCCAGGAGTCTGAAGACGCAAGCCCCTGGTGAGGTGGAACACAGATCTAATCGAGACACATTACCAGAACTCTCACCTACACCATGATGCAGCCATAGCCATTAGACAGACTCATTCTGAGATTGGCATCGACCAACGTGGAGTTGGGGCCCTTAACACAGACATGGACTGGGAACTGATTGGATGAATCAGTCTTGTCATTTGGATTGCACGTCTCGGTTGTGTTACGTGTCTGTCAGATTGGCAGATTAAGTAGATGATCTTGAAGAGGGGTCTAGCAGCCAAGCACTGTTCCGGTTATGTCTCCCTTCCGTCTTGCCGGAGTTTCTGGGGGACTGGTCTGTGTTAACACAAGTAGACCAGGGGTTTGTCAAATCAGGATTTGAATTCAGAGATGTTTTGTAATTTCACTTTTAGATTTTGAAACTCTAAACTGAAATTTGTAGAGCTATTTTGTGTATGTGTATATCTCGTAGAAATATAAATGCAGTAGGTGAAGTGTCGATGAATGAGTTTGTGTATTTCCTTGTGATGGACTGGAACCTTGTCCATAGAACTGCTCACTCTCATTTCTGTAGGTTTCAGATTTTATAGGAAGTGTTGCCATGTGAAGTGGGTGCCCATTTTGTGTTAGTAAGGCCACATTTGAAATATACCAACCACAAATGTTGGCATAAGTAACATAAGCACATTTCAAAATCTGTTTTCTTACTGAAGAAACCATTTCCATCCAGGGCTTGGTGAATAAAGCCCATTTAGATGGGTGCCGGTCCGGATCTGGCAGGTGATAAATGGAGCCGCAGTTAATGACACTTAATGCTTCCTCAAATCCCCACAGTAGCATCAAAGACGGCGAGGAGAAAAGAAGGGGAGGATTACACAGGCAAAAAAGAGAGCACGTTTAGATGGGATGCCGTGAAGGAGAAGAAAAGGTGGAGCTCAAGGCCACACTTACTGACAAGAGCAAAGACATGGTGGAATGTGTAGAGCATTATGGGGGTGCTGGCGGGTGGATAAGACCCTCTGGATGTCTCCATTAAAGAGGCTGAGAGCTTCCGTTCTTCCAGAGAGAAAGTAGAAGCTGCAGTGTAAATATCGTTAGGGCCTGAGGTGAATCACACACACACACACACACACACACACACACACACACACACACACACACACACACACACACACACACACACACACACAGCTCACCTGTCAGGCTTTAGAATAAAACCAGTTACAGCCGGATGCTTTAAACTCTTGTCTCAAGTTCCAAAGACGCCCGTGCTTTGTGTGAAAGGTGAACTGCTAAAACAGGACTCTACTTTTGAGTCGAATTCTCCCGTAAAGCCTGCGTGAATGAAAGTGTAACTGATCCGCTCATGATTTACATATGGCTGAGATCCGCTCCGTACCGCAGGTGCTGCTACAGAGCGACAGCATTGTTTTCACTAATAAAGTCCAGAAGTGCAGTAGAAGTGGCTCTGTCTTGGCGTGCACAAGAAAAAAAAAAGGGAACAGTGAACCCTTTGGAACATGGAATGATGTACCTGGATTTCTGTATTAGTCACTCGTAAAAATGCGGTCTGATCTTCGTCCAAGTTGTGATAGATAAACATATTCTGCCTACAGTAATAACACACAGACGCGCACGCACACACTGTTTGTCCTTTTATCGTTGTAGTTACTTTGACTCTGTACATTTACAACCGTAACCTTAATCTCAATAAACTAAAGCAAATCTTTTGGATTTTCAAAAGAAGAGTCGTTTGTTTTGTTAAAAAAAGATAAAGAAAAAAAAACAGCGAAACAGCAGTTTTCTTTTGCGGGCAAATTGATCCAACAAGTTAAAAATGCCAATCTCTCTATCCTTTTGGGAAGGTTTGGGCACAATTTGGCACACACGACACACAGACATCTGTCTTACTATTCGGTTGGGGACGTTCCAATGACATAGTGACCAAGTCAAAGTTATTGTCTGATTTATTAGTATAGAACTTTGTACAAAGGAGCAGTGCCTCAAAGCAGCTTTACGATTTCTATTATCTGAACCCAATCCCAACAATGGCAAGGGAAATCTCCCAGGAACAAAACATTATTCTATTATTTCATATTACATTTGGAAATATCCCCTAATTTTTGGGAGGAGTATGGTTAAAAAATTTAGAAGCTAACTAAATAATAAAGGAGAGAACATGTTTTTTAAAATGGAATAATTAAATCAAAAGAAAATAAAATAATATGTAGGCTAATATTGTGTGCTGGTGTGTACTTAGACCAAAGTAGACCGAAAGTCAACTGGTAATATGCATTCCTTTACTGATCCATAATCCAGACTAGAACAAGTGTGAAACCTTGAACTGAATAACTGGTAAACCGTCCTTTACCAGTAAGACATTTATGTCGCTCTTTCAAAGAACGGTGCTTGAAAAACCACTGGATTAATTTCTTGGCATTGTTTTTTTTCTTCTTTTACATTTACATCTAGCCATTTAGCAGACTTCAGTATCCAGAGTGAAATCATACAGTCCAAGAATTTGTAGATTAAGAACCCAATTGTGGCTCAAAATATTTGAACCCCACTTTTCCTGGCCATGGTCACTTCAGCTCTGGCTCTTTTACCTAGAGAAAACAAGGCAAAGTGTGTAAGTATGCTTTAGATTCTCTAGTTCTGTTGTAGGGCAGAATCCTCTGACTGCTTCTTCCTCTTTCTGGCTCTTGGTGTTAATGTATTGATGATGGACTGGACTGGTATACCCTCATTGGGATGCATGTTCCTTGCACCCATTATTTTTGGAATTAACTGTGTATCCTGCTTACATAATGCCACCTTGGCATCGATCTGAGGTTTTCCTTTGGGTTTCTTGTTGTATGATCAAACTGGACACGTCGAAATGAGGAAACAGAATTCCCTACTGTGTATGAAATGAATAAAGCGTTTCTACTTTTGTTGTATCCCTTCAAGGGTTGCAGGGAGACAGAAAACCAGCACTGAGTGACTCATGTGAGAGATCAGGCTTCACTGAAGATGATGAGGAGCAATAATAAGAAGTAGTCCTTGCCATGCACAAGTGTGTGCGTGTGTGTGTGTGTGTTTGATTTAGAGAGAAAGAGAAAGAAGACAGAGAGAGAGAGAGAGAGAGAGAGACCGATGACGTTCCGCAGACTAAACACGCCATTTAACCACCCAGACATCTGACTCTCTCTGCTACTCTTTAGATAGAACACATGAAAGAAAGACAGCCCTCGCATCTTCCCGAGTGTGACTCAAAAACTCAGCAATGATGTGGAGAAAAGCAGGACGAACTCTTCTTTAGGGAAACTGAAGGAGGGGAAGCATGTATTGTCTCCTTCAGCTTCCTGTGTCTGTGTGAGCACAATGCTAATCCAGACCTCCTTTTCACTGCCGCAGGAACAGCAAACAATGTCCTTCTTTTCTTCTCACCCACTTTTCTGCTTGTCTTTTTGTCACGGCCGATCCAGTCCGTATCCGCTTTCAGACTCTCAAGAGCTCATCCGCCTCTGCTCCGTTCATCGGGAGGGAAATGATGTAACGTAATAGACTGATTCACTACTAAAGCTTTTCATTGAGCAGACGATGCGCTGTGTGCTTGTTTGTTTACCTTGCCATTCAAAATGTGACTCTCAGATCCTTAAAGGATTTTCCTAGCACCGTCCCATATCTCCTCCTTTAGAATTAAACAATGGGTGTGTTTTCTATGGACTTAGTTTCCAGATAAAAATAAGCAGACTCTGATCGTGATCGGGTTTAAGCTTCATGCATTTACAATAAGAGACCATGTATGGAAAGACAGGTCATGCTGGCGTCTGTCCCTGTCAACACGTTGTGTATGCGGCAGTCCTTTGCATGGATGGCAGGGGATGCTGTTGTATTACAGCCTCCTTTCCCTTATACATGTATGATTGGCTGTTCCTGAGCCAGTCAGGGGTTGGTGGTGGGATAGCATATGCAACACACGGACATTACAGTTATCTTCATAATTCTACATTAGCAATGAACCCGCAGTGCTTATATTCAATTCCTTCACCTTTTCAGCTCACATACGGCCCTTCCATCATCCCTTGCTTTCGATACAGGTATTCGTGACCTGATTACTTTCAGCTAAACAGTTAACTGATGAAATTGGACCTTAATTGAACGTTACTATAGTCTTTTTATGCCACTGTAATCTAAAGATAAGGATTACAAGAAAACTACAGATGAAAGGTAAATGCATCAGAGATAAATCCACCACACTATGGCTCTTCTGCTACAAATCACACACTGTAAAACCAAAATTAAATGATGGAATATAAACCTGAATAAACATACCTCACCGACTGCACACTGAATCTCATTTCTCAGAGGTCACGACACAAACAAAGCACACAAACACATTTTCTGTGCTTATCATAATCATAGTCTGAATAGAATGTGAATAAATGTTTTAGAGAGCACAGTTTGTGTAGTGATCAGTGAACGAGTAAACGAGTGGACAATCTTGAGCCTGTGGTAATATGCCTAAAGATTTTACTGAAGCTCGAAGTTCGAATTTTGATTCGGGGGGAGAAAAAAAAACCCAAAATCAAAAAATCAGCTTTTGTTTATTGAGATAATAATGTATATGTATATATAATATAAATATACCTGGCCTCATACTTTCTTTAGTCACACATGGTATGTATCCTCTAGCAGTGGAGAGTGAATCTGGAAATGTAAATACTGCACAGCTCATTATGTATCCAAAACGAAATGTAATTATGTTTTGTAGAGCAAAACTGCTAGTTGTCTTTTCCCAAAGCTGCTCTTGGAGAATCTTTCAAAAGCAGCTTTGTTTCTGGCATCTGTCTGTTGGTACAGTTGAATATAAACCAAACTATAAACTTCATGGCATCCAGTACATCCTCTATATAAAGCATAACGTCAGCTAAGATCAGATACAAAGTAGGATGAAAAGGAAGAGAGCAAACCACTGGTGAAAAGGATTCGTTGTCCTCGCTGGGCTGAACATTCTCTTAGCAAAAGTTTACAAGAGAGGTTACATCACACAGGAACTGAAATCATTTGGAACAAAAGAACCATGATGTGGTCAATGGCGCCTAGTCCAGGATGCATACCTGCCAGGACCACGGCCCTCATCAAGATAAGGCAGATACTGAAGATAAACGAACGGACGAAGGGTCACGAGTGACGGCAATCGGTGTGTAGCGACGGTGTGTGTTCAGGTGCTGTGTGTTATGAGAACCCGTATACCTGCGCCTTTTAAAGTGTAGCTAAGAATTATCCAACTTTATCTGAGTCTTTGTTCAGGCTTCATTCAGGCCCGTTCTCTCTGGGGTGGTCTCATCTGAAGCACAGAACTGTGTCTCCTGACCTGCAGGGAAATGTGTGTGTGCGCATGTGTGTGTGTCTCCACAGAAGAAAGGCAAAAAACAGAATACATGCCAACAATGTTCAGATTGTTCCACTAGCGGTGATGAATGAAGCTCTGTCATCAGTGCGCTGTGGAAGACGAAGCGTGTCTATGCCGAACACCAGCCAACAGTTGGCGCGCTCTTATCATCTAACACTTCGAAGCAGCAGAATTTGAGCCAATGGGATGAGAGCTCACAGATGAGCAAGAAAAATGTGTCAGGAAAACTCAAATGCTCGTTTGGTTTGGGTTTTCCAAATCCTGCGTTGGATGTGAATGATGGATTGATGACCCAATGAATCCTTCACTCTTTGCTTCACCTAAAACACATGAGGTTTCTCTCGACGGAGGCTCCGTAAGCATTCAAAAACAGGATTGTACTCTGTCCTGCAGTCTTCTTGGTCGTTTTATTCCACCATAACAGTAGGAATTATTTATTGTTACACACGCAATTCTTTAGAAAGCTAGTTCTTTTTGCTTGTTGTGTGACAGACATGACTCACAACACCCAGTGAGCACAAAGTCGCTTAAAAGTATAAGAATGGTGTCCTTTGCAGAGGCTGATGGGACATCTCCACTTCTAGTATATTGTATGTATGTTTGTTTAGGAGGTAATTGTGTGGTTCCGCTTTAAACATCAAACCTAATAAACATATGGTCACATAAAAAGACATTGTATGATCACTTTGGGTAAACACTGCTGTTTTCCTACAGATGCTACAGTGTGTTAGTACTACATTTCCCAGACTACCTAGCACTGTTTTATTTCCATCCCCAGGCAATGGCATGCAGAGGTTTTTAGAAAACAGATATATGCTGTGTGTTTCTTTTATATGGGGTAATTTATATCATATGGACTCTTCTCTTTGTAATTTACCAACAAGCCTGAGGGAAATTCACATTACTGGCTGTTTTGTCTTGCTTTTATCAATTGGTGGGAAAAAGCAGTGTAGAGCAATGATACATAAGTCACTATGTTTTTTTAATGAGGGGCTCTTTGGTTAAAACGTTAGTGAAATTACTATATGAAAGCTAATATACCCACTTATGCTTTAGGTTAAGATGCAACGGTACTCTTGAATATATAGTGCTAAGAAACTAGAAATGTATAAATCATGCCCATCTGCTGTTGATTACCCAAATAATAAATAAAACATTAATATAACCAATAAAAAACGAATCCAGAAGGTTTGATGGATCTACACTTAGTCATTTAAAGTACAACTGTTACGCTTTTTAAATCCAAGCAATTTCCATGAATCTTTACTTCATTAAAGTCTTTCCAGACTGTCTTTGACAGACTTTTTACTTTCACTCCACTTCATTTCAAACTCATCTATCAGTATTTGACTTTTTAATCCACTCCATTATGTGAAACCTGTCATTCTTTTTGGCTTAACTGTGCAATATTAGTTGATTTTTTTTGTTGAGTTGTGTTACAAAAATGATAATAAGGCATTAGAGTCAGAATAAATCCTGGGACTTTTACTGTTGATGCTTAAGTACTTCTAAAGGAAAATCCTTTGGTTCTTTTCTTCAAGTGGAGGTCTTAAGGGAGGAGTCCTACTTTAACTGCAGTAATATTTTACTTTGAGTACCTCTTCTTGAACTCATGTACATGGCGTGTGTACATCGTCCCCCCAATGTTTCGATTAGGTTTATAAAATGGTAAATAAACTCAGTCGGGATAGATGCCGTCTCTCCCAGTTTATTCTGTGTCTTATTATAATCGAGGTAAAACTGCTGGAAGAGAAGTAGCTTTTATGGCTAAGTAGCAAATACATGCTGGAAAAAGCATAGCTGTTATGACGAAGCTGCCCGGGTTAAGTCAGGAACATTACCACAAACTGAGCCCATGATGAAGCATATAGTTGACATATGTCTGATTCAAATCCCAGTTTAAGAATAGAAACTCTTAGTGAATCAGAAATAGCTGTTATAGCTATGTTATAAACTTAACAGAAGTTCCATGAATGATTATGCTGTCTGAGATATGAAATGAAAATCCTTACCACAAATTGGCAAAATAGCACAGGGTTTGAGTTCACTCTTATTCAAATACCAATATAAGTGGACCAGACGTAGCTGCTATGGCTAAGCTGCATGTGTTGTGTCAAAAAGTGACCACAATCTGACATAGTAATGCAGGATTTGTGTTCATTTTATGTCAACGGACTTATGTTATATATAAATAAGAAAATGACTTAAGAACAACTGAACCAGAATAGAAATGGCACAGCTGGTATGGCTGGAACAAGTAGCTGTTATGGCTAAGCTGTCTGTGCTGTACCACAAACTAACACAAAAACTCATAACTGCTTCAAATGTGAATTTAAGTATATAAACTGTGCTGGAACACAAGAAGCTGGTATGGCTAAATAACAATGTAGCCTTTGCGGCTTAGCAGCATTCAGGAGCTAATGTCAAAAAATGTTACCCCACATGGTAACAATAATGCATGATGTCATTTCTGATGTGAATGGCAGTTTAATGAGTTAAGCTTAGCTAGAAATGAAGTAGCTGTTAAGCTTAGCAGAAAGGGCTAGGCTAAGGTTTTATAGCTTAAGCTGTCTGGGTAGTGTCAAAAACATTACTACGAAATGGCGACACAATCAGGATTGAGTCACTTTATTTCTCATGACTCATAACATATTATAATACAAGTTTAAATAGAAAAACTGTGCTGGAACAGAAGAAGCTGGTATGTAGAAAGGTATAACGTGTGGCTAAGCAGCATTCAGAAACCAAAATCAAAACCCTTATTCCAGATTGAAAGAATAATTCAGGATTGAGTTGAGTTTATATGAAATAATCAATGTCTTATCTAAATACCAGTTTAATGAGTTAAACTGACCTAGAACAGACATAGCTGATACGCTAAACAGAAATGGTTGGGCTAAGCTGTTGTAGCTTAAGCTGTCTGTCATGTGTCAAAAACATTACCACAAACTGACACCATCATTCAGGGTTCACTTTATTCCAAATGACTCATGTGTTCTTTAAATACCAATTTAAACAAAGAAAAAAACGGCGTTGGAAGAGAAGCGGCTGTGTGGCTAAGCTTCATGTCTTCTTTACTGCTGTTCATCAGACGCTAATCTTAAAAACATCCAGACAAAGTGGCCCAATATTTCGAATGATTGACAGCCGATTCCAAACGACTCATGTTTTATGAAAATCGAAATCAAAGCAAACAAACGCCAAGAAAAGCCTGGACACTCGAATAACCGCACCCAACAGATTTAAAAGGGTTGAAAGGCGGCTTCCAAGACACGCAAGTGAGTGTGTGTACACAGGGTTGTGTGTGGAGATGAAGAAACCCCTCCTGCACAAGTGTATAGCTGGTTGTGGCAAAGCACGGCGGATTAAAGCATACCTGTGTGTGGTATGGAGAAAGATCTCCACAGCCACTTCAAAGCTGATTTTTCAAAGAGGACTATTTTCACCCTGTCTGTCTCGACATGATCAGCAGAGCCGCCCGGTCATGTTCGCTAATGTCTTATACAACCTCTAGCTTTCTAGAGCGCTGTGCTGCTTTGAAAAATTATTTTGTGCATCTGAACAAGTTTGGTCCTCCAGGACATTTGCAAACATGCGAGTCAATCAAAGCGATGTTGTGTGTGAGCACTATGACCTTGAATCCCCTTTTATCTGAGGTCAATCGCTTCTACTGGATGGTGCCAAACATGTAAAACTCACACCGGAGGGCAAAAGTCTTGCTCTGATTTCGATGATGAGCAGATATGGATTGTATATCCCATTGAAACGCTCACTTCATATGACTGGTGCCAGATGTACAGTACTGGGCAAAGGTCTTAGGCCACAGTTGGAGTTGTTGTTTTAGAAATGGTAGAATTAACATATTTAATATATCGTTGACGGCTGGACCCAAAAATTTCAGTCTTGGATTCATGATAAATCTCGTTTACCACTGATTCCAGTCTTTGTGAGCTTTGCTTTTGATTAATCTTTTAACCCTGTTCCCCTGTCAAAAAGAACATTCCCGCTCAAGCCTCTTCAGACTGTAAAAGGGTTAACTTGTCATCTCAATGAAATTTCAAGACGCTGCTGTTGCTCAAGTACAACTTACATCTGACACAACCTTATAGCACGAGCAATTGTAAGTTAAGGACCTTGCAAACGGTGACTGTTTGGGAGATATGGGTTTTGAACCCTAGACCTTCTGCGTTATAGTCCAGTAGCTCTGCTCTTTTTTACACTGCTCACAAAAATCTTTTTTTTTTTCAGAATTTCATCTATCAACTTTCACAAATGCCCCAATCACAGTTTGACAAGACAAGATATAGCTAGATATAAGATATAGCATGACAAGATATACCAGAGGCAGCACGGAGGCTCGGTGCGTAACAATGCCGCCTCACAGCAAGAAGGTCCCAGGTTCAATCCTTTCTGGGTCGAGTCTGCATGTCCTCCCCGTGTCTGTGTGGGTTTGCTCCTGTTACTCCGATTTCCTCCCACAGTCCAAAGACCTGCGTGTTGGGTTAATTAGTGTCTCTAAAGTGGCCCTCAGTGTGTGACTGTGTGCATGCCCTAAGATGGACTGGCGCCCCGTATAGGGTGATTTTATTATCTTGCCCACTTCCATCTATTTAACACTGTCAATAATACAACAGACTGTAAAACAAAACGTAAATCAG